>JAODAL010012001.1:0-97343 GCA_025379985.1 Phyllomedusa bahiana
CACAAATCCTTTTTATCGGAAACATCAAAAACAGGCAGTCCCGATAATGCCTTAGTTAAAAAGGGAAAATTAAGGGGGATGCTGGCATTAATTTCCCCATTTTCCCACGGAGATGTAGCGGGGAAAGAAAGTTCAGCATCCACAGACACATGTGGTGAAAATAAAGTGAAATTTTTAAAAACAGGAGAAGACAGAAAAAAAAAATTTAAAAACCCCTTCCGATACCAAAAACAAAAAGGGAAAAAACCTTCTAGTGGATTACTTTTTAATAAAATATGACCCTATTTGCATCAAATTTAAACAAAAAGAAAAAACCCTTTTACGTCCCTACCCCGTTTAACCGGGGGATGATGTACAGAGAATTTTTTACAAGGAACCCTTTGCAGCCCTTTGGTGTATGTCTAAGTATTTCTTTGCATGAAATGAAAAGGTTTCCAAAGATTTTATTGGGAAGTTCCTCTTTGGCAATAAAAGCCCGATGTCCCAAAAAGGGGTAATGTTAAAAGGGAGTTTTTGCCAAAAAAAAATTCAGTTGGTTTGTTTTTTTAGAAAAAGAATCTTCAGATTGGATCGTAGGTTTCTCAGTTCTTTTATGGCGTCTTCTTCTTTCTTCGTCAACCCATTGCACAGCATGCTAGAAGAGAACAGCCATTACTTACAACAACAAAAATATTAATCTTTATGTAGCGTAAAAACCCTTTTTTATAATTAGTGTTGATGACTTTTTGGGATGAGAGGTGAAATATTCCTTGTACCTATACCCACTCCTTCATCCACATCTTCTCCCTACCCTTGTTTCAACTTGATGGAATAGTCTTTTTTATATTTTTTAAATAAAAAAATTCCCATGAAAGGCTCTAGAAGTGGAAATCAAAAAGGTGAAATTTCCCAAAATTTTGGAAAAGTCTTTTGGGGAAATATGAAAATTAATTACAAAAATTCAAAACAAATCAGGTTGTTAAATAAGCCCTCAAAAAGTTTTAACTCGGAAAGGCAGACTTGTAAATAAAAGCAATAATCTGATTTTTTTTTGTAGGTTGCATTAGAAGCTTTTTTAAAGTCTTTTCTTTTGAAAAAAATTTTCAAAAGGGTTCAGGGAAAAAGGTGGGGGTTTACGCCGCAAGAGACAAAAAAAATGTTAATTAATTCCAAAACCCAAAATGGCCTGATGGGGTTATGGGGGGATTTTAGGAGCTCAACCAAAAATGGGAGTTTTTAAAAGAGTGAAATTTAATAGGGTTGACATTTAAAACCCTTTTTACCTGGCTTTACTTTTTTAAATTTTAAAAATTTTATTTTTTTATTTGTTACTTTGTTTTTAAAAAATTTTTTTATTTGTTTTTTTGGGTTAAGATTTTAAAGATCTAAAGCTTTAGAAAAGGGGTTAGAAGGGTTTTGTAGATTTCAGTTTGATTTGTTGCTAAACGCCTTTAAACCCGGAATCTCCTAAATTGGGGGGGTTTATAGGCAGAGGGAGATAAGAAACCCCCAGGAGTCATCATCCTGCATGGGTTAGGCTAAAGGGCTTTTTTATTTGACTGTTTGGGGAAAATTGTTTTTGATAAAAACCCGGTATCGTTTTATTATTTTTTGTATTTTTGAAAGCGGTTGGGTATGTTTCCCATATATTCTGTAAGGGTTCCAAAATAAATTTTTAAAAAAAAAAAAAAAAAAAAAAAGGTGCAGGGTCGTTTTTGGGGGTTTCCCCAATCCGTCCCCAAGGCCACCAACGGTATGTTTTGGGTTTTCCTTGCATTGCATCTGAAGGGGATTAAAAAATTGTCAGGCATTTGCAAGGTGATTAAAAGTATTGCACAGGGAGTAATTTGCTACACGGTGATAAGTTATTTTCAGGCTTTGTCGGAACTGAAAAAGACCTTGTTTGGGGGGGTTGAGGCTGGGGTTGGGAAAAATTTCTATGGGTTCCTTTTGACACCACCCTGAGCCTTGGGATTTTTGGTGTTGTGATATCTGCGACGTGTTTTTGGGGTTTCTTTCCCCCCATCAGTAAGAGTTTAGAACAATGGCTGGCTGGGCACATTTGGGGGGGGTGCCCAAAAGGGTAAGGTTCTCATTAGGGAAAAGGGCCCCTTTTGGGGCATGTGGATTTTTTTTTCCCTTTTGTTTGACTGCAGAAAGGTTTCTACTGGGCCTAAAAATGTTTAAAAAAAAAAAAATATGTGGAATAGAAATATTCTTTTGTTGTAAAAGCCCCAAATTGTCCCTCAGACAGAAACCAATCTACTTTGGTCATGTGATGTGGGAAAATTTCACTGAAAAGGAGAGCTATTGGGATTGAAATGTAGAGGAAACTTGGGGACCTTTCCCATTGGGGTTTGGACACATCAAGAAGGGAAACTAAAACATCAAGAATTTAAAAAAAAAGTGGGAAAAATTGGAAAAATTATGAAAAACTGATCTAAAAATATCCAAGGGGTCAAAAACCGAAAAATGAAAAGAAAAGAAATATCCATGGATATGATTGGTAGATGACATTTATCTACTGTAAAGTGAAATGAGACGAGAATAGCATTGGGGGGAGCGTCACGATCAAGGTCCCGGCGGCGTTATTTATAGACAAAACAAGGAGCAGAAAAAAAAAATTTATTACCAAAAAAAAGTCTCTGCCCTGTATACAATTCATAGATTAGCAACTTTTATTGAGCAACATGAAAGTCTTGCTATGACATTGGATCAAATTATAGTTAAAGGGATTTTGCCACAAGTGCGGAACATGTTCACCACTCGCAGCGTCGGCTGGAGAGCTGGCCGCGCTTGCGCAATCACTCTCCATTCTATCCTATGGGACTTCCAAGTACAACCAAGAGGTGCGTTCAGCTCTGCCTGGAACTCCCATAGAACATAATGGCGTATCGTGCACAAGCGCATCTGACTCTCCAATCTGCACGGAGAGATTTGGGCGCCTGCTCCTGAGATAGGTGCAGGTCCCAGAGTTGTTTTCGAGCATCACCAGAACACTAAGAATAAATTGGTACAAAGTGGACAACCCCTGTACTTGTCAATATATGCAGACAACTCAAAGTTTTATGGCAACTGCGACGCGTAAATCTTCTGAGATCGGATCATACATTAATTGCTGCACCCACAATGTTATCTATCTGATTACTTGCAGTAAATATTCTTTACAATATGTGGGTTGCAGCTCCAATTGTTTAAAAACCCGAATCCGACGACATATTTTTGACATTAAGGCTATGTTCACACGGCTTATTTCGGGGCGTATTTATGGACGTAATTACGTCCGCAAATACGTCCCGAAATACATTTCAAATACGTGTCACAAAGTGTGGCACGTACTTCGCGTCGTAAATACATTCCGCATTCTTTACTATGGGGATTTACATTGCAAAATACGCCTCAATAAGTGACAGGGGACTTAATTTTACGATCGTATTTACGGACGTATTTACGCCCGTAAATAGTCGCGAAAAAACGCTCGTTGTGAACGACGAGGCGTATTTTACTTTGGGAATCAATTCAATCTAATTGCTCATTATTTGAAACGTATTTCGGGACGTATTTGCGGACGTAATTACGTCCGTAAATACGCCCCGAAATAAGCCGTGTGCACATAGCCTAAGAGAGCTGAATTCACACATGTTTCTATGGCATCGCGGCATTTCGCGGAATGCCATGCGGGCAGTCTCGCCTCTTTTACATGCTGCGATATAGAGGCTGTCCGCAAACCAATGAGAGGCGACGATATGAGGAGAAAGATCTTATCCCGGGAGGCCTGGTGGATATTTCAGCTGAACACCAGGTTTCCAACTGGTCTTAACAAAAGGCAGGATATTATGTTCCATTATTAGATACTTTAGTTTTCATTGCGTTTTTTCTATCCCGTCCTTCACTTATATCCATTCATTGTGAGGTTTATAAGGCAATTTATTTGTTCGTAAAAACTTACCTTGTCTAATTGATTTTAGAAACTTATTTTTAACCTTGGATATATAAGGAAGTTACGTCCTGCTTGACATCACATCATGACTAAGGGGGCGGTCCCCCGAAACGCGTCGATGTAAACAGCCTTCACGATTCTCCGTGCACATATACTTGTTACCATTTTATAATTATTATTAAACAAACCTACAGTAGTTACTTTTCACGTGGACTGAACCGTATTTCGCTGGATATTTCTCCTTTGAAAGTTACCCCCTGGACTATGAACCTACTGAAACATAACGAAACTATCAGGACTTGTTTAAAGGTTGCACGTAACTTTTCCATCATAGACTGCAATATAAGTCTCACACTACTGCAACTCGTTTACAACATTTTTGGGGATTTCTTTTTTTAAAGGGGTTGTCTCACTACAAGAATTGCTGCTTTTTATGTTAAAGTTTTGCAAAAAAAAGTCATTTGAAAAAAATTTGTCCTTAACAGTGTCCTACCTATTCTGAGATATCCCCTTTGTTGGGCTGCTCAGCTCCTAGGTCCCATAGCTACGCCCTGTTCGATCCTCCTGAAAAGGCTGCCAGCCGGGTTGCATAGCTAGGGACCGGGCTTCTAGTGCACCTTTGGAACCAGTAAACAACCCTAAAAATTTTCAAAGTGAAACCCAAGAAAACAGGATGAGGTGAGAGGAATCAATGTAGTGAGACAACCCCTTTAAGACAAATTGCAAATCTAAAATCATCTCAACAAGTCAGAGAAAAAATTGCACAAAGCCTTCGCCTTGTACTTACCATAATTCCTCTATCCCACAGCCCGGACTGGACAGAGCTTCCATTAGGTCACAGAAGTGAGGACCAGACAGTTTGTTGTTGGATAAGATAAGTTTCTTTAGGGACTTGTTATCCTTTATTCCAGATGCCAGATGAGTGCAGGACGTGTCTGGTAGATCAACTTTATCCAAGCGTAAGGATGTGTAAAAATTTCAATGTCAGCCTGAATTATATATTGTGAATACAGTCCATAAATTATCAGCATTGTATGGAAGCAGCCATTGATTAGTCGCTCAGTATTACTAACTACTTTCACTCGTGGAGAAAGACAACCAATGTAGGGCGCACCATAGGGGGTGTGTAGAAAAATAGTAAACAAGGGGGTTTGGATTGGGATAATAAAATTTAACACAAAGCTCTTCAGATTTTGTGTCTTTATTGTGGGGGAAAATTGTAGAAAAACCCCTTTAATCCTGTATCTAGCACAGTAAAAGGGTCAGTGATATTTTTGGTGGTCTTGACTAGTGTTGTGTTTAATGGGGACTCCGGTGTTCTAGGTAGATTATTTTATCTAATTTTTTTTCTAATTTAAAAAATATTTTTATAAAAAACCACAATTTCTTTTTTTACAACATGGCCAATTTTAACAAACTTCCTTTAGGGGTTTTCCCAATCCGCTTTTGGTTTTGCAAAGGGAAGGGGAATCCCGGTTAGAGCCAAGAAAGTTTACCCGGGCTTCTATTGAACTGAACAGAGAGATCCACGCAAGCATGGCCACCTCTCTGTGCAATGCCACCATGGCATACAGCAGGTCGTGGAGTCACAGAACCTCTATCTTCCAGATTGGTGCTGGTTTTTTGGATTTGTCATAAAAATATAAGATTGAAATACCCCGTTAACAGAAATAATCCTAAAGAAATGTTAAACTCACTGTAATTCCTCTATCAAACAAGTTGGACTAGATAGAGCTTCCATCAAGTCAATGAAGTGAGGACCAGTCAGATAGTTACGAGACAGGTCAAGTATCTTGAGGGACTGGTTATTCTTTTTTTCCGATGCCAACTGGGGCGGACTGTCTGTTAGGGTTTTTTTTTCTTTAGCCCCAAATGAAAGAAATGGAAAACATGGGGAAAATATAGATCCCTAATTGAGTTTTCTTTCTGAATCCCCTTATATATGTTTTAGTAATGTTCAATGTATTAAACACTGCAAAGAAGCTACAAATAAAAAAGGGTGGTGTTGACACTACAGAACCAAGGATGGGGTAGAGTGATGAAGATATGTGTAATATGTATATGGGACCATATAAATTGCTTTTAAAATTAATCCTTGAAATTAAGCAATATGGTGGCACATGACGCCATAAGGCTCCATGTATCATGCGACCTCCATGTGGCACCACACTCCCTCTAAAGCAATGCTTCCAAGGAAACACGTCTATAATAAAGCATATATAAGAGCATGTCACCATTTTATGTTTGTCGAATTTTCAGGCATACAAAAGGTACAATAAGGTTCCATACACCTTTATAGGTTTGCATGCAGGGTTTGACTTATGGATAAGGAACATGTGGCCATAAGGGGCACGTCACAATGCCCAAGTATGCTCTGCATTGCTCTATTATTTGCTTCTTAAACAAATATACATGCATAGGGATGTTGTTTGGATTCTGCATATCCTTGTTTTTTTCGTTCTTTATAGACCCGACATTATGAAAAAAATAGTGATGTAAGGTGGTCTATTTTTTCCTTTAAAACAAAGGATGTCACAGTGGGAACCATGATGGAAACCAAACAGACCCCGTTGCAGTCAATGGGGTCCATTGGACACTGTTGATGTCCATCATAAAACGGATCCGGCTTCACCTCTGTGATGAAGGCTACATAAGAAATCTGCAACGCAGATGTGAACTGGGGTGATTACGTGTACTTGGCGACAATGTAATCCAAATGGTAAATATTTTTTTTTATCTAGAACAGGAAGGTAAAGAGGAGTAAAAATATGTCCTACACAGGGAACAGTCTATTGTCCAGCCCACGCCTTGTGTATGAACCCTTATACCCACCGTAGTTCCTCTATACTGCAGGCCGGACTGGACAGAGCTTCCATCAACTCACTGAAGTGAGGACCAGACAGATAGTTATAAGATAGGTGAAGGATCCTCAGGGACTGGTTATTTCTTATTACGTATGCCAGTGGAATGCAGGACATGTCTGTCAAATTATTAGCTCGCAAGCTGAAGAGAAAAAGGAGATGCTGATACCTTGTTCTAAAAGGTTTATAAAATTTAACTCACTTAAACTTAATAAAGTTACCACAATACAATTGTTATTATTCCAACACATTGGGCTGTATGATGTTACATACATAACAGAAGTTATAGGTTTCATTTTTAATTGCAGTAAGTGAGGCCGATACTTAGCATAGATCTATATTTGGGTGTATATGTTTGACCTTATGGTGCATAATTTATAGACCTTAACACCACGTGGGATACAACCATTGAACGTCAACTACTTTTTTTGAACAGTAGCTTTATCGGATATTGAGGATGTCTCTACTAAAGCAGGGTTAGGGCTAGTGAGCTCAGGGTTACGTGAGACCCCTACCTAGTTTGTTTTTGCCTAGACTCTTGTCTATCATGACGTGTCTATAAAATAATTCTAAGGCGCTATTCTCTATCAACATAAGTCCACTGTCCAATAGACAACACGAGTCCAATCTTCAATAAACACACGAGTCCACTGTCCGATAGAAAACATAAGTCCACTGTCCAATAGACAACACGAGTCCACTGTCCGACAGACAACACGAGTCCACTATCCGATAGACAACAAAAGTCCACTGTCCGATAGACAACATAAGTCCACTGTCCAATAGACAACACGAGTCCAATCTTCAATAAACACACGAGTCCAATCTACAATAAACAACACGAGTCCACTGTCCGACAGACAACACGAGTCCACTGTCCGACAGACAACACGAGTCCACTGTCCGACAGACAACACGAGTCCACTGTCCGACAGACAACACGAGTCCACTGTCCGACAGACAACACGAGTCCACTGTCCGACAGACAACACGAGTCCACTAGCCGACAGACAACACGAGTCCACTGTCCAATAGACAACACGAGTCCCCTGTCCGACAGACAACACGAGTCCACTGTCCGACAGACAACACGAGTCCACTGCCGACAGACAACACGAGTCCACTGTCCGAAAAGACAACACAGAGTCCACTTGTCCGACAGACAACACGAGTCCACCTTCCACAGACAACACAGTCCACTGTCCGACAGACAACACGAGTCCACTGTCCGATAGACAACACGAGTCCACTGTCGCAAGACAACACGAGTCCACTGTCCGACAGACAACACGAGTCCACTGTCCGATAGACAACATGAGTCCACTGTCCAATAGACACACAAGTCCATTTTCCAATAGGCAACACGAGTCCACTGTCCGATAGACAACACGAGTCCACTGTCCGATAGACACACATGTCCATTTTCCAATAGACAACACGAGTCCACACTCCAATAGACACACAAGTCCACTCTCCAATAGACACACAAGTCCACTCTCCAATAGACAACACAAGTCCACACTCCAATAGACACACAAGTCCACTCTCCAATAGACACACAAGTCCACTCTCCAATAGACGCACAAGTCCACTCTCCAATAGAACACGAGTCCACTCTCCAATAGACACACAAGTCCACTCTCCAATAGACGCACCACTCCACTCCCAAATAGACGCACAAGTCCACTCTCCAATAGACGCACAAGTCCACTCTCCAATAGACGCACAAGTCCACTCTCCAATAGACGCACAAGTCCACTCTCCAATAGACGCACAAGTCCACTCTCCAATAGACGCACAAGTCCACTCTCCAATAGATGCACAATTCCACTCTCCAAAACATCAACAAGTCCCAACTCCAATCGACGCACAAGTCCATTTTCCAATAGACAACACGAGTCCACTGTCCAATAGACAACACGAGTCCAATCTTCAATAAACACAGGAATCCACTCTCCAATAAACACACGAGTCCACTCTCCAACAGACACAAGAGTCTACTCTCCAATAGACACAAGAGTCTACTCTCCAATAGACACAAGAGTCTACTCTCCAATAGACACAAGAGTCTACTCTCCAATAGACACAAGAGTCTACTCTCCAATAGACACAAGAGTCTACTCTCCAATAGACACAAGAGTCTACTCTCCAATAGACACAAGAGTCTACTCTCCAATAGACACAAGAGTCTACTCTCCAATAGACACAAGAGTCTACTCTCCAATAGACACATAGCACATTCTTCTAAAGAACACAAAAGAGTAATAGACTTAATTTTTTTTTTTTTACCTTAGATATTTCAGGGTATGTAGACCCTGGGAAAGTCTTTCTAAACCTTCAGTCTGTAAAAAGCAAGCAGTTAGATCAAGTTCTTCGATATTTTTGCAGGTGTCCAAAATGAATGCTAACACTGTGCAGTCTAGAGATGACAGGTGAACCCTTGAAAGATCAAGACATATGTATGATTTTAATGATTCCAGCACCAGAGCCTTATTCCGGGTTTCAAACAGATAGAAGAATGTCCTGAGAAGACGTCGCTTGTTGTCTTCCCTTTCCACTGACCTCCGTTGTTCTGGAATGAAGTTCTTCAGCCAAGTGATGACATCTATGGAAGCCTGTACTACTTGCTTGTCCAGGTATCCATTTAGTATTGACCTGGTGGAGCCGTCTGCTAGACCACACAGGAAACGGAGGAACATTTCGCCGCGTCCATCGCGATAGGATTTGGCTTTTTCTAGTGATTCCTGTAACTTCTCAGGAGAATAATCAGAATAATGCACCAAGGCAGAGAAGAATTCCTGAACCGTCAGATGTAAGAAGGAATAGGTCACAGGATCCTCCGATTCCATCAGAAAACTTGATAAGAGCTTTGATTTATTGTCCACACGGAAAGATCCAAGATCTCTTTCATCAAAAATGACCAAGTGATTCATGACCCCATGTTCTGCCATCCACCCAATGGAGCGCAGGAGCCTCTTAGCGTCACTTGTGTCCAAGCTGTGGTTGGACAGGATGTTGGCCACAAATATGGCAAAGAGCTGGGTCACTGTTTTGGGTAATAATGTCGCCGGCCGATCACTACTTGTTGGGCGGAAGCTCTTGGATAATACTGTACAGATGATCCAGCAGTAGGACGGGAGGTAACAGAACGTGTACAAGGAGTCATTGTGCTTCACATAAGTAAAAGCCTTTTCTGCCAGTTCAGGGTCCGAGAAGAAGTTTTCAAAGTACATCTGTCGTTCTTCTGGAAAAAATCCAGTGATTTCTACTATTCTATGGAAAACTGTACAATCAATTGATGCCAGTCTGGTTGGGCGACTCGTCATGAGAACAGAACAACCATTGAGAAGAGACTTTCTCACCAAACTCACCACAATCTGACCACAATGTTCGGGCAGTTTAGGATTAGAGCACAAGCGATGAGATGTGAAATCCACTGTGTGATTGCTTTCATCTAAACCATCAAATATAAAGAGAAGATTCTCTGGATCTTTTAGGATGTTCCCAATCTGCTGCCCCAGATGCGGGTATTGCTGAAGGATCATGGTCTCCAGACTAACCTCATCCTTTAGTCTGTTGAGTTTTCGGAATTTGAAGAAAAAGACAAAAGAGAATCTTTGATAGAGATCCCCCCTCACCCAGTCATAGACGAACTTCTGCATCAGTGTGGTCTTTCCTACCCCGGGCACTCCGCTCACCATCACCATTTGTGGGATATGTCTGGATCGGTGGCACCAGCGGAACATCTTGTTGGGGGAAATGCGTTGCAATACATTGTGGGTTTCTTTTAAATATTCCTCATGTTTTACCCCGGTCTGTATGAGCTCATTCTCCGAGTGCTTCCAAAATTGATAGGTGGAGACAATGATGAGGTTCACATAGCGTGTACAGAATGGAAAACTTTCTCCTCCCTGGTCCCATCTTGGTGGTGTGTGCTCCACAAGTCTATCAGTTTTTTCATGTAAATATTTCTTGTGGAAGCTCTGAACATCTATGGAAATAAAAAATTAAAAAAAAATGTTACATACAAGAACACATAAACTCGCCACAGATTGACGTTGACTCTGCTCTTCTAGATTTGTGGAACAAGAGACAGTTGTTCTATGGGTCCATCTACAGAGAAAGCATTTCCAGTTGGCTTTGACGAGGATTCGGATTTTCAGAACCGTCAAAAACCTTCTGTAAAATCATCCCCGAAGACGTCAACAGAAAATTCAGGTTGTAGTCCACAACTCAGATTTTACAAAAAGCTTGGAACATGTTCATTCTTCCACCGTCTTTTTGGTAAAAAAAACGCACCCCCAACATTTCTTTGTTCAAAACCCCGAAGAGATGGATTAGACTAAATTTTCTGACTGTAAATCCGGTGGAAAAAATGGCCTAAAATCCGCATTGAAAAACATGATAAAATACTCGTTGGACAATGTAGTTTTAGGATTCAGAATCCAACGATTATTTTGACATTTTTCGTTTGGACATACCTTTCTTACCAGAGGGAAAAAAAAAATATTATCTTTACTCAACTATGGAACTTCATTGATCATTTTTGCCCTGTAACGATTAACGTCGACAATAGACTAATCAGTCTCACTTCCTATCTCCTCCAATCTCTTCACTGGTTGCCCCTTTACTTTAATACATCATAATTCTGTACTTTCTTCTTCTATGCTTGGACATTCACAGTGCTTTGCTAAGGATCAACTGTTGGGTCTTTAGGAAGGCTCTATAAACCTACCCACTAGTGGGAGCCTACCGCAATACATAGCTGATAAACTATTACTACTCCTGTCTTAAAATTTTTATTCTCCCACCTTGCCTTACAAGATCTCTAACCATAGCACTTCCATTTACAAAGAACCCCACTAGGTAGCGGAGGTACAAGCAATTGAGGCTATAGGGGGCCATTGGGTTCCGCCATTCAAAGGATCTTGCGTCGTCAAAGGGAACCTCTGATACAAATGTGAACCAGGCCTTATTTAGTCTGCATTAACAAACCTTATACAGGCGGTCCCAGACTTACATCTGTCCCCTGGTTACAAATGGAGACTTATGTGGCAAGCTGGCACTTGCAGTTCCATGTTCCACAGCAGATAGTAGCTGTGGAATGACAAGTCCCAGCATGCCACAGCAGCACATGAGGTGAAAATGAGGCGAAATCTTCTTAACAGACGCACAGACAGCAAAACAAATGTAAAAACCCTACCCTACACAATTCAATACTTAAAAAAAAAAAAAAAAAAAACTTTTGTTCTGGAGTTAAATTTAAATATACCTGTTCCAACTTACATACAATTTCAACTTAAGAACAAACCTACAGTCCTGATCCCGTTCGTAATCCGGGGACTGCCTGTATATTGTTCCAGTAGCTTTTTAATTTGGGGCATGTCCAGAGACAAAGAAACAGATGTGCATTTGGAAATCCACATTTTAGACATTTATTTGAATAGGCATCGGTATATTTCACCATATGGACATGGAATGTACAATATGGTGGGTACTTTTAAGCATTGGTAAAACCTCAACATCAAGATATTCCAAATTGTAAGTGAAACTTTAAAGGGGTTGTCTCACTACAAGGATTGCTTTTTATGTTAAAGATCTTGCAAAAACAAGTCACTTTGCAATAAAGAGGACTAATCCATGTAGTGAGACACCCCCTTTAACCCCTTACCAATATATGATGTAAGTGTACATTAAGATGTCCGGAAGGGAGCATAAAGCGGGCTCACTTCCTGAGCCTGCTCCATACGCGGCAGATAGCAGCTGTCCACATGACCTGCAATAAGCATCCAGAATCAGCAAGAACGTCAATCCCAACCTTCTAACCCATTAAATGACATAGTAAACGTAACCAAAGCATCTTAGGGTTTCAAAAATGGTGCGCTGCTCCATTTCGGACCTTGGATTCCCCCTCATCCAAGTCCACAAATAACAAAATGAAAAAGTAAAAAAAATGTTATTGGTTTTAGAAAATCATACTGCAACATGAAAAAAAATTCAGGATTTAAGTACTAAAACATAATGAAAACTCTATACATTTGATATCGCCAGAATTCTACTGACCTGCAGAATAAAGAAAATGTGCCATTTACTCCACACAGTGAACTCCATAAAAGCAGAATCCACCCAAAAATAACACATTTGGATTTTTAGGGTGTTTCTTGGTACAATAGTACAATTATTCTGCATAAGAAAACAAGCTCTTAAAGGGCAACATAGACAGAAAAATACAAAAGCTATGGCTCAGGGATGTTGAGGAGGGAAAAAAATAATTGTGATTTAAACAAAAATCCCTGCAGCAGGAAGAGGTTTATTTTAAAGAGTGCGTGGACCTTCGTGAAAGACATCTCCATACTGAGAAGATGTTACTGTGTGCAGTAGAGCAATACAGCTTCAGATATAAGCAATTCAAAAACATTCAGAACTATTTCATTCACTGCACTGTGTGATAAAGACCCTACACCTAACATAACTGGATCTTAATTGGTTCTGTACCTTTTAGTTCTGGAGGAAGTGTGTGCCCACCTTCATCCAGTAGAATATCTGTCACCAAAGTCGTACCTAAAAAGGAAGACAGATCATGAACTGTATATATATATATATATATATATATATATATATATATATATATATATATATTATATATAGCAATACTGCAGTCAATATACACAAAACAGATAAATCCGACATGTTGGAAAATTAGAAAATTGAATATGAATCGTTTCGCAGAATCCTACCTTTTTGACAGAATTCTTCAAGTACCGCATGTAAGCTAGGAAGGCGATGTTCCCTTCGTAGGTTATAAAGACTAACCCATAATCCTATCACAGCTTCTCTTCCTATATTAAAGATATCCCGCAGTAAAATCGGGGCCAATGTTTTTCTCTCTTTTTCTAGAGTCTTGTACTTCTAGGAAACAGACGGGTTACAGATGAACGTTATTATAGTACACAGGTTTCAAAAATGATTATTGCATTTCATTTAAACCAAATTTTGGCATACTTTATTGTAAAACTTTGGAACCACACAAACGGTTTTCAATTTTATTTTGTTAAACTCATGTTATCTTACAAATTTTCCCAAGTAATTTTAATCTACTTTGCTTTTTTTAAATCAAAAATTCATAAAAATTCTCTACAAGTTCAGGGACATCATCAACCTCCCCTTCTAAGACCTCTGGTTTAGTTGCTTTACTGTCCAATAACTGGGGAGGGGGCGAATGTTTTGCCATTACGTGATTTGTAGGAACAATGTGCAGCTGTGAAAATTTTGGGGATTTTTAGAAAAAAAAACCCAGAGGAAACGGTTATTATGCTACAGACACTTACAAGGGGTAAAAAAAAACAAGCAAGTTTACGAATGGTTCTCCCATTTTTGATTAACACTCCACTCCACAACACTCTAGACGTCCTTCAAGGACAATGTGATAAACATGTGTCAAGGCGTTCTATAAGGTCGCTATTGGACTGTCGATAAACCATTATGGACTGGGATTTCATGGAGTTCCTGACAGCGCAGAACCAGTCTCCTGTAGCACCAAGATTCATCTCCGGTTTTGACTTTGGAGAACAAATCGGGGTTGGCTTTCCAATTGTTCTTTTAAAGAGCAGCACATAGTCAGGCGTCGGTCCTTCTGGCCAGGGGTGAGCAGACGAGAATTTTGCTGTAGCTCACTTCATACTTAGTTTCTCCAATAAAATTTGCAGATAGGAACTCCGTGAAATTCACAGTCAACTCCACAAGTTCATTGATATTCCAACGGTGATCTTATAGAATGGCTTGATGGAACTTCATCAGTTTGGACAATGAAAGGATGTCTTGGGACATTCACCTAATGACAGAAGCCTGCACTAATGCCGAGCTCACCAAAAGATAATTCTTCCTTTTTTGGGTAGTATCCCATAGTAAATTGCAGCAGCCTCTCCTAAACGTTTCTCCTATCAGCATGTACTGATGAGAGGTAAAATAATGCATGGACAAGATGGTCCTATGGACAGCCACCACCTGGCTTCTACTTCAATACATTCTCAAGGTTGAAGTGGGTCTCAGGTTTGAGACATAACCTATGAATAAATCCCATGAATGTCTGTTGTTAGACTATAAATTTGATTAAAATTTAACTGATGTCAGCATAGTTCTACAGCCCCCTTTAAGATGTACTTGTCTATTTTTAGCCTCAGCCAGGGTTCGGTATGAACCGTAGTTGGTTAACCACCTGCAGGGGTGCCAATAGGGCAGTACAGGCAGTACTCCTGTCAGGGGCCCTAATCAAAAAGGGGCTCACTGATATGTTAAAAAATAGGAACTAGTAATGGGTGGGGGTCCCATTTGATTTGGCTGTATGGGGCCCTGAAATGGTTACTAGATGACTGATGGCACTTCTGATCACCTGGGCCCAATCCCTGACTGTGGAGGGTGTTTAAACCTCTCTCTGTGTTCATTCAGTGCCTGTGATTGCTCCTGTATCCTGGCTTGTGCTTACACCTTGTGGTTTGAGAGTGACTTGATCTATGGTTGTTCTTCTGCTTCTCGTTTCAGTACTGCATTCCCCTCCTGACTTGACCTCGCATTGTCTGACCACATTTTGACTTTGCTTCTGTCACTTCCCTGTTCATTTGTCGTGGTATATTGGTGTATTCCTGTCTACATCAGGAAAGGCACATGAGCAGGGGGCGAGAGCTGCACAAGTGCAGTCATATCACTGTTCTCCAAGAGCCTCAGAAGGGATTTTACAAAGTGGTAAAATCCCTTTAACGGAATTTATGGTATATATGCTAATCGCTACAAAATAAAATTGAGTGATTTCTGCCTCTAATGAATAAAAGTTAATCAATAAGTGTCATATATTCCAAAAAGTTAAAAACAAAAGCTACACCTAGTGTGGCAGAAAATAAGCCCCTATACAGCTAAATTCAAAGAAAGATAAAAAGTGATGGCGCTAGGAATCTGGTTATGCAGAATGGAAACAGGTGGTTTAAATGATTCTGGGTTCTTGACAAGTTACAGTATCTGTCTCATTAGGATAATCCTTGTCCATTCATTGGAATCGGTGTCATGTAATACGTTTCTCCAGCTGTCATCACAGATATTTACTAAGGTTCAATCTGCTTGACTCGCAGTGGTCATCTCATTGCCGGTGGGTCTACATCTACAGAAGAAAGTGTCAAGATGGGACAAATACTTTAAATGTTCCTTCAACTTACCACAACTCCTGGGATATTTTGCAAACTCAGTTCGTTCAAGAGTGAAAGAGGATTCAGGTTCTCCAGGATGTATTGTAAATCGTCTTGGAAATATTCATGTATCATCCGCAGTGCATGGTCGTCATACTGACGAAGTTGCTGATGAAATGTTTCTGTGTTATCACCTAGAAAATGAGAAAAAAACTATATAATTTTGTCAAAGGATCCGCTTATCCCTTTTGCTGATAGGACAATTTTCATACTTATGACAAATACAAATGAGGCCTAAATTAAAAAACAAAAATGAGCTATGGTATAGGGTGGAGTTGTTTCTGGTTCTAGACAGCACCATAAAGATGAAGAGAGGCTTAGAAGCCATGCAGAGTTTCCTGTAAAATAAAATAAGGAGAAAAAAAGCTATTCTATAGAAGAAGAACAATGCCTTTCTAGTGGAGGTAGTTTTCTGCTCAATCAAATCTGACCAATTAAAGAGCCTTGAAACTTAAGGGGGTTTTACCACCACAGACAATGATGGCATATCACTAGGTGGGACCTGCACCTGTCTCGGGAACATGCCCTGAAAGTTACAGAGAAGAATGGAGAGCCGGTCGCACTTGTGTAGTTACTCTCCATTCTGTTCTATGGGAGTTCCGAGCAGAGACAAACATTCCGCTCCCCTGAAATGGGAACTCCCATAGAACGGAATGGAGAACACAGCGCTCCCCTGTACTGGAAACTCCCATAGATCAGAATGGAGAACACAGCGCTCCCCTGTACTGGAAACTCCCATAGATCAGAATGGAGAACACAGCGCACCCCGGTACTGGGAAGTCTCATAGAACAGAATGGAGACACCAGCGCTCCCCGGTACTGGGAAGTCTCATAGAACAGAATGGAGAACACCGCCCTCCCCTGTTCTGGGAACTCCCATAGAACAGAATGGAGAACACAGTGTTCCCCTGTACTGGGAACTCCCATAGAACAGAATGGAGAACACAGCGCTCCCCTGTACTGGGAACTCCCATAGAACAGAATGGAGAACACAGCGCTCCCCTGTTCTGGGAACTCCCATAGAACAGAATGGAGAACACAGCGCTCCCCTGTACTGGGAACTCCCATAGAACAGAATGGAGAACACAGCGCTCCCCTGTACTGGGAACTCCCATAGAAGAGAATGGAGAACACAGCGCTCCCCTGTACTGGGAACTCCTATAGAACAGAATGGAGAACACAGCGCTCCCCTGTACTGGGAACTCCCATAGAACAGAATGGAGAACACAGCGCTCCCCTGTACTGGGAACTCCCATAGAGGAGAATGGAGAACACAGCGCTCCCCTGTACTGGAAACTCCCATAGAACAGAATGGAGAACACAGCACTCCCCTGTACTGGGAACTCCCATAGAACAGAATGGAGAACACAACGCTCCCCTGTACTGGGAAATAACATAGAACAGAATGGAGAACACAGCGCTCCCCTGTACTGGGAACTCCCATAGAACAGAATGGAGAACACAGCGCTCCCCTGTACTGGGAACTCCTATAGAACAGAATGGAGAACACAGCGCTCCCCTGTTCTGGGAACTCCCATATTACAGAATGGAGAACACAGCACTCCCCTGTTCTAGGAACTCCCATAGAACACAATGCAGAACACAGCTCTTCCCTGTACTGGGAACTCCCATAGAACAAAATGGAGAACACAGCGCTCCCATGTACTGGGAACTCCTATAGAACAGAATGGAGAACACAGCGCTCCCCTGTAATGGGAACTCCCATAGAACAGAATGGAGAACACAGCGCTCCCCTATACTGGGAACTCCCATAGAACAGCATGGAGAGAACACAACGCTCCCCTGTTCTGGGGAGTAACTGCACAAGTGCAGCCAACTTTCCTGTCAGCTTTGTAACTTTTAGGGGCCTGTTCCCGAAATAGGAGATGTTCCCAAAGGTAGGACCGGCACCTATCAGCCAATGATGGCTTATCTTAGTAATATGCCATCATTGTCTATGGTGGTAAAACCCTTCTAACTTAGGATTTAAGCCAAGCCAAAACCTCATCCACAAGAAAGACTGATCCATATCATGGCACTTGAGAGATTGTGCACATTGTGGTGATTTCACAAAGCACTTTACACTTAAGTGCGCCTTCATGCAATTTTGCAGTAAAGCGTAATGTTTTGTAAATGAATAATTCAGGTTTGTCTATCATGTAGTTTTCTGAGGAGAATGCTAACCACTGAGCCAACTTGTTCTGAAAGTAGACACTTGGCAGATCGTGAAAAAGCCTCTCCGCACTTTACACTTCATAAAATTTTGCAATAAACTTATGTTTAAGCATAAAAAGTCACTTTTGCATCTAATAATCTAAAGCCTGGGATGCACAAACCTATGATATGCATAAGTATGAGTTCATACACACCGCTCATATCGTGTCTACATACAGATACCTTCACAAAATCATCAAGACTGAGGAGAACAAACACCCCTGCAATAGCTCGGCTCCTCATCCATTTACTAGTATAATAATAAGATTATTACATTCTAGTCCTAAGGTATCTCACATGTCCCTGGTAGTAAAACGGTTGAACAAACAACGTATATATTTAGAAATTTTACAGGTTTGTGCATTTACGAGGGAAGGTTTAACAAAGAATTGATACAGCTACAACTGTTCCTATAAAGGCTTCATCCACAAGGCAAGTGTCAAAATACTCGTCAGATAATGAATCTGAAAACCGCGTATTTTGACTTGGTTTTCAATGTGGATTTTAGGTCGTTTTTTATTTGTCGCCGGATTTAAAGTCGGAAAACAAGTCCAATTCATGTCTATGAGGTGAAAAGGATAAACATGTTCCAAGTATTTTACAAAAACGACAGTTTTGAAATCTGACCTCAAGAAAATCCGAGTGGTGTGGACTGCAAACCAAATTTTTTAATTGAGGTCTATGGGGAAGGTTTACAGTCTTTTAAAGCTCAAATCCGACTGTAAATGCTTGTCGTGTAGACGGACATGTTACCTGGCCTAGAATAAGACACGCTACATATGGAAACTAATGGGCAATCCTCAGAAATCCTAGCTAGAGGTGTAAGGCCTGCTTCTGCATCAGAGGTTCAATTGGGATCCTCCGGCACAGATTCCATCAAAAATTAGAGGAATTTTTAAATTAATTTTAAATTAATTTAAAAATTAATTTTTAAATTAAATTTAAAGGGGTTTTGCCACGATCTCATTTCATACCTCCTGCATCCAGCTCTTCAGCTCTGTGTGCTCAGAAAGGGGCGTGTGTGATTTGTTTGAATTGCATATCATGTGACCCAGCAGGATGACATCACCATTCCTTTCCTCTCTCTAGTGAAAGAAAGGTCTGTTTATGTAAAGCATTGTGAGTAGCTGAGAGGTAAAGTTTTTGCCTCCAGGCACAAGGGTCCTAGGTTCAAATCCCTGCAGGAACCAAACCTGTGTTGTATTTTTTTTCTCTTTATCAATGCACTTACCTGATTGACATTTCTTTTTTTTTTTTTTTTATTTGCACTGTTTGACTAATTACTAAGGAGAACAGAGGACAGGAGTAGAATGACAGCACCCGGGGTTTGAACACTCAGTAGCTGCCTGAGAGGAGAAGTGATGTCTGAGCATGTGCGACCAGGACTGAGGAGCTCTCAGCCCCGGTCGTATCCCCTGGAGACTAGCTGTAAACAATGGATCACTAAAGGAGCAGCTAAAACAAAAACAGTGCAGAATTTTTAATAATAATGAATGGTGAAAATGTTTGCTATTTCATTTGCAAACTTTCCACGTCAATTTTACTTTGTGGCAAAACCCCTTTAAAGCAATTTTTTACCATTAATATGATGGACATCATGATGGAAACCCAACAGATTCCACTGTAGTCAATAGAGTCCATCGGGTGCCATTGTTGTCTGTCATGAGTACTGGATCCGGCACCACCTCTGCAACAGAACCTCCAAACTGAACCTTCAACACAGATATAAACCTGGCCTAGGGAACGCATGTCCCTGTAACCCAAGGGTGCTAATATGGAGCGGAGTCGATTGGGAATTTGTGTCCATTGAGAAAATCATATTTGAGGTCAGGCCCGGATGTTGGATAAGTTCAGTCTCACAATCAATATTTCAATTCATTCCAAAATTGTTTGCGTTGTGTTGTAGCCTTTTACCCTACTTTGCACACGTTAACACAGATTTCTCATTTGCTTTTATTTTTTACTTTTTTTGGCTATAACCATTCCTTTTAATATCTGCTATCATGATATTGTATTAAATAACTATAGATCCAAAGAATTTAAACAGAAACTTTAACATTCAGTTTTTCACTATATTATTCTTCACTCGCTTTGGAACTGATTTTGAATATTTTACTATCGACATGAATATTTGTACAGGTTAGAATGGCAGATTTTTTTGTGATGGTTGCTATGTTGTTGCTTATCGGTCACTGCATAGAGAGAGAAGGGAAGGTGAGTGCCTAGTTGTAGAGGTGATAAAGATTGTCATTAAACTTATACCTTCTTCAGTATCTAAAGTCAAAGTTAAATACAGAATTTTAATAAACCTAATACAAATATAAATATGCTTAGAAAGAATATGTGGGATCCTCACCATCAGAAGAATTGTTTTCTTTGCTACTCATTCTTGGGTGAGAGACGTCATCAAAATCCCCTGCAATACAAAATAGTTTTTCTTATTAGATAAAAAGGTTAAAAAAGTAGTTATTTTCTTCCTTGTTACTTTTTTCAATGTTCAAATGTTAAAGTTGATGAGCGTTAAACACGTAGATAAAGGTAAATAAAGACATTACCAAATTCATTGCTGTTCTGATTTTGCTTTCTTCAGAGTCAGAGCAGTTCTTATCTCCTGTTTGTGTACACAAGCTTCTCCAGGTTACCATCTACCTCTATCTGCTCTAGCAATAGCCAAGATGGGAATATCAATCCCTACTGTGTTTTATCAGCAACGCAGGAGCTTGTTTATCTATGTTACTAACAAACTTTAACCCTTTAGAGCTCTGTAGCCTTCTGCCCTACTGTTTAAACCCTTCTGTTAGCAATGTCCCTCTAACAGGCTCAGCTAGGAATAGTAGAGCTGATATGTCAATCATTGCTGTAGACTCTATTACACTACTAGCCC
Source organism: Phyllomedusa bahiana (assembly GCA_025379985.1). Taxonomy (NCBI): domain Eukaryota; kingdom Metazoa; phylum Chordata; class Amphibia; order Anura; family Hylidae; genus Phyllomedusa; species Phyllomedusa bahiana. Next base: position 21,112 of record JAODAL010012001.1, read on the forward strand.
CAAAATATCACACGTATCTGAGCCTTTTGAACATTCAATTCCAAAACCACGGGTCTTAATATGGAGCGGAGTCTATTGTGAATTTGTGTCCATTGAGAAAATCATATTTGAGGTCGGGCCCGGATGTTGGATTACGTCAGTCTCACAATCAAAATTTCAATTCATTCCAAAATTCTTTGCGTTATCGGGTTTCACTTCATGCAACTGTTTGTAAAGGGTGTGGATGAAATACCTGAACTCACTAATAAGAAGGAGGGGAATTCTGGCTGTGTAGTGGTTTGTAATGGCTAAAATTCACCTCAGACAACTGTATTCTTAACTTTATGGCTGGTGGGCAAAGCACACTGGAGATAGGAAGGGTCAGGTTCTTGGTAGTCTGCCTAAATGCGCCTAAATCTTCAAATTTAAGGCGTATAGTTGAATATGGAAAATTTTATATAACTTACAAAAAATGTATTAGAACTTACTAACGTATTAGAAGCTCCCTCTTAATTTATTTCACGCAAGTTTTCGCAAACCACAGTTTGAAACAAAAATGTACTGCTATTTATGCCACTGCCTGGTGTAAATTATATCACATATGTCAAGGCATGGTAGGATGCACCTGTCCCACCTATTTCCTAAAAAATGTGAAAAACCGCTTGAAGCTGCTAAAAAATTGCACATTTCTGAGCTAATGCTGCTTTTGCACCATTTTGTGGTTTTTGTATTGTGGAATATTGGGGTACAAGCTATAAAAAAAATCCCCCATAGAGCTCATGGCTGGTTCACATTTGGGTTGGAGGTTCCATTCAAAACCTCTGTCATAGAGGTGGAACTGGACCAATTTAACGCCAGACACAACCAGTGCCCAAATGGACTCCAATGACTACTATGGGGTCCATTGGGTTCCTGTCGCAGTTTCAGTCGTTTGAATAGGAAAAAAATATCGCTATTTTTTTTCATTATATTTGATGGCAACTACAATGAAGGTTCCAAACGGAATCTCCGACCCAGATGTGCACAGAACTTTAGTGTATTCAAATTTGTAAAACTTTATTCCTCCCTTATACTAGCCTAGTATAGTACAGATTAACATCACCGATAAAAATGCTAAGAGAGAAAATAATATTACTGTGGCCACTGTCCAGGACTTTCAATATATAAAGTCCTGATACTTCATATTTAGTAGCCACCTATGCCTTGAGTCTGTATGGGTTTACCATTCCCATTAATTCAATGTCCATAGCAAATTGACCAAAGCTGATAAATTTGTAAACTTTAATTGCGTTAAAAGTATAACATACAATAAGTGCTAAAAAGCATATAAGATAGGCGGAATACTTATCAAGTCCTTGATATAGAACGAACTTCATAACAAACAAGAAGCTAGGAGAGGAGTACCTGGACACTCCGGCCGCCCGCACATCCGTGCGACGTTTCGAAGATAAGACTTTTTTCTCAAGCATGCGCAGTGAGATATTCTTAGTCCTTATATACTATCCCGCAACACAAACAGGTACACACTTTTAAACAGATACAATTATAAAAACTTTCATATTAAGATTTTTATTCAAGCCTCGTGGACACAGAGCGTCTAAGGCAGTGGTTCTCAACCTTTCTAATGCCGTGACCACGCAATATGGTTCCTCATGTTGCGGTGACCCCAAACCAAAAAATTATTTTGATGGCTACTTGAGGGGTTACATATATGTGACGCCTCTGAGCGGTACCTCTACATGTCACATACATATAAAGGTACCACTCAGAGCCGTTACATAGATATAACCTTATACAGGGGGGGCTGTGAGTGGTACATGGGGGGTTACATATATGTGACTCCTCTGAGCGGTACCTCTAGATGTCACATACATATAAAGGTACCACTCAGAGCCGTTACATAGATATAACCTTATACAGGGGGGGGGGGCTGTGAGTGGTACATGGGGGGTTGCATATATGTGACGCCTCTGAGCGGTACCTCTACATGTCACATACATATAAAGGTACCACTCAGAGCCGTTACATAGATAGAACCTTATACAGGGGGGGCTGTGAGTGGTACATGGGGGGTTACATATGTGTGACGCCTCTGAGCGGTACCTCTACATGTCACATACATATAAAGGTATGTGCCGTTACATAGATATAACCTTGTCCGGGAGGGAGGGGAGGGGAGAGGCTGTGATTGGCACATGAGGGGAGGGGGGGGGGGGGAATGTAATGTGTATATCATGTGATGGCTGTGTGTGGTACAAGCAACAGGTTAATAACATATTACTTGTACCACATACAGACATTACATGATGCAATGGATGTGTGTGTGTGTGTTTTACACTGAATTACCTTGCAGTCAGGAACAGCCCTGCCGTACAGTATCAGCGTTCCCTCTGCACTGAGTATGGCAGGGCTGTTCCTGATGCTTGGTACGTATTGTGGGCGCGTGATGCTGCGCGCTTTCAGCGTCCTGTACGCACCGCCCACAAGAACCGGCGGGACGTAAGTCCGTACTCGCCGCAGCGCCGCTCACAGAGCCACCAATGCTGCGAGTAACGGCGCCCACTGCTCCCCCTCCCCTCAGTAATTCAAACGGCGCCACCGCCGCGCACCTCCCTGCAGCTGCTTGCATAGTGCGGCGCCCACAGCGCTCCTCCGCAAGTCCGCAGCACCCAGCTCTCTGTCCTGACGGCGCCCCCTGCAGCTCTCCGGCCGGCGACCCCTGTGTTTTGGTCGTTCGACCCCCGCCGGGGTCGGGACCCACAGGTTGAGAACCGCTGGTCTAAGGTAATGATCCAATAGATTTCTCTTTTTAACAAATTAATGCTATTAGCCACTTTTTCACTACATTTCACCTCCTCCAATATGCACCACAATAGCATTAACATGAAAGTGTTTTTTATAATTGTATCTGATTAAATGTGTGTACCTGTTTGTATTGTGGGATAGTAAATAAGGACCAGGAACATCTTACTGCGTATGCTTGAGAAAGAAGTCTCATCTTCGAAACGTCGCACGGATGTGCGGGTGGCCGGAGCGTCCAGCTACTCCTCTCCTAGCTTCTTGTTTGTTATGAAGTTCGTTCTATATCAAGGACTTGATAAGTATTCCGCCTATCTTCTATGCTTTTTAGCACTTCTTGTATGTTATAATTTTAACGAAATCAAAGTTTACAAATTTAACAGCTTTGGTCAATTTGCTATGGCCACTGTCCAGAACTACTAGGTCCATCCCTTGATTCTAGACTACGTTAAACGCCACCAATATCCAGGACTACTAGATCCATCCTTTGATTCAAGACTATGTTAAACGCTTCCAAATTTCCAGGACTACTAGGTCCATCCTTTGATTCTAGACTATGTTAAACACCACCACTGACCAGGACTACTAGGTCCATCCTTTGATTGTAGACTATGTTAAACACCACCACTGACCAGGACTACTAGGTCCATCCTTTGATTGTAGACTATGTTAAACACCACCACTGACCAGGACTACTAGGTCCATCCTTTGATTCTAGACTATGTTAAACACCACCACTGACCAGGACTACTAGGTCCATCCTTTGATTCTAGACTATGTTAAACGCTTCCAAATTTCCAGGACTACTAGGTCCATCCTTTGATTCTAGACTATGTTAAACACCACCACTGACCAGGACTACTAGGTCCATCCTTTGATTCTAGACTATGTTAAACACCACCACTGACCAGGACTACTAGGTCCATCCTTTGATTCTAGACTATGTTAAACGCTTCCAAATTTCCAGGACTACTAGGTCCATCCTTTGATTCTAGACTATGTTAAACGCTTCCAAATTTCCAGGACTACTAGGTCCATCCTTTGATTCTAGACTATGTTAAACGCTTCCAAATTTCCAGGACTACTAGGTCCATCCTTTGATTCTAGACTATGTTAAACACCACCCACTGTCCAGGACTACTAGGTCCATCCTTTGATTCTAGGACTATGTTAAACACCACCACTGTCCAGGACTACTAGGTCCATCCTTTGATTCTAGACTATGTTAAACACCACCACTGTCCAGGACTACTAGGTCCATCCTTAGATTCTAGACTATGTTATACTCCTATCATCCTACCTACTGAGAATACAGTTATCATCCACAGTAACTGCAGTATTGGTAAGGTGTAGGGTTAAGCACTAAGTTCAGACCACATGTACTTTACACACCTATGTTTCTATTGACTCGACAGACCTGTTATGCAGAATATGAGGAAGGTGAGCCAAAAAATATTCAGCTAGAAACGTTGAGAATTTAGAGGAACACGAAACATAGAAAGTTACTAATAAAAAAGTAGCACAGATACACTTACCTAATTATCAGTCTGCCATGGATACAACAAGCCCCCAAAATAGTCTGATACCAACCAGAGGTCCTTCATTCCCTGGATGTCCCCAGGTTTTGGCTCGGGTTTCGGTCCTGTTGGGGTGAAGGCGTGGCTTGGTTATGTCTGGTCTCCACTGCGGGCAGAGCAGTGGGAGGAAAGTTTCTGCCTCCCGGCCAGAGACTGCCTTTCTGAGCCGAAGCTGATTCCTCCCGACGTTGTCAATTTTCTTTATATGGAGGCAAAAAAAACTGAGAAAGATAAAAAATAACGCAAAACTTTATTACGACTTGTTCTTCAGATTGACAACAAGGAAGAAAGACTAGACTATCAGGCTGTTCTTCTAAATTTTCTATTAACATACTATGGCTTTCCTTCACTAGAAATCACAGACTATGTCAGGAATGGACAGGAGTATCATAAATTCACAGAAAAATAAAACAAATGTCCCTTAAAACTTAACATTTAAAGGGGTTGTCTCACTACAGGCAAGGCCGCCATCAGAAATTTCAGGGCCCCATACAGCTGAAGCATCAGACAGTACCGGGGGAGGCGGGGCTGTACCGGGGTGGCGGGGCAGTACCGGGGATGGCTGGGCAGTACTGGGGGCGGCTGGACAGGACAGGGGGGAGGCTGGACAGGACAGGGCAGGAGGGAGGCTGGACAGGGCAGTACAGGGGGAGGCTGGACAGGGCAGTACAGGGGGAGGCTGGACAGGGCAGTACAGGGGGAGGCTGGACAGGGCAGTACAGGGGGGAGGCTGGGCAGTACAGGGGGAGGCTGGGCAGTACAGGGGGAGGCTGGGCAGTACAGGGGGAGGCTGGGCAGTACAGGGGGGTGGCGGGACCATACAGGGGGAGGCTGGGCAGTAAAAGGGGGAGGCTGGCAGTACAGGGGGAGGCTGGACAGTACAGGGGGAGGCTGGGCAGTACAGGGGGGGGGGGCTGGGCAGTACAGGAGGGAGGCTGGGCAGTACAGGGGGAGGCTGGGCAGTACAGGGGGAGGCTGGGCAGTACAGGAGGGAGGCTGGGCAGTACAGGGGGGAGGCTGGGCAGTACAGGAGGGAGGCTGGGCAGTACAGGGGGAGGCTGGGCAGTACAGGGGGAGGCTGGGCAGTACAGGGGGGAGGCTGGGCAGTACAGGGGGAGGCTGGACAGTACAGGGGGGAGGCTGGGCAGTACAGGGGGGAGGCTGGACAGTACAGGGGGGAGGCTGGGCAGTACAGGGGGAGGCTGGGCAGTACAGGGGGGAGGCTGGGCAGTACAGGAGGGAGGCTGGACAGGGCAGTACAGGGGGAGGCTGGACAGGAAGGACACGAGGGAGGCTGGACAGTACAGTACAGGGGGAGGCTGGCAGTACAGGGGGGAGGCTGGACAGTACAGGGGGAGGCTGGACAGTACAGGGCATGGGGAGAGGCTGGGCAGTACAGGGGGGAGGCTGGGCAGTACAGGGGGAGGCTGGGCAGTACAGGGGGAGGCTGGACAGTACAGGGGGAGGCTGGGCAGTACAGTGGGAGGCTGGGCAGTACAGGGGGAGGCTGGGCAGTACAGGGGGAGGCTGGGCAGTACAGGGGGAGGCTGGGCAGTACAGGAGGGAGGCTGGGCAGTACAGGGGGAGGCTGGGCAGTACAGGGGGAGGCTGGACAGTACAGGAGGGAGGCTGGGCAGTACAGGGGGAGGCTGGGCAGTACAGGGGGAGGCTGGACAGTACAGGGGGAGGCTGGGCAGTACAGGGGGAGGCTGGGCAGTACAGGAGGGAGGCTGGGGAGTACAGGGGGGAGGCTGGGCAGTACAGGAGGGAGGCTGGGGAGTACAGGGGGGAGGCTGGGGAGTACAGGGGGGAGGCTGGGCAGTACAGGGGGGGAGGCTGGACAGTACAAGGGAGAGGCTGGGCATGGACAGGGGGAGGCTGGACAGTACAGGAGGGTGGCTGGGCAGTACAGGGGGGTGGCTGGGCAGTACAGGGGGGAGGCTGGGCAGTAAAGGGGGAGGCTGGGCAGTACATACAGGGATTGCTGCCTTTTATGTTAAAGGTCTTGCAAAAATAAGTCAATCTGCAATATGTGTCCATTACCAGTGTCCTACCTATTCCTAGATATCCCTTTTTGTATGGGCTGCATCAGCTTCTCAGGTCGCTATAGCTACAGACCTGTTCGATCTTCCGATAGGTGCCAGCACGGTTGCTAATACAGACCTGCAATTTTCCCTATAGGCTGCCACACTGGTTTTATGTACAGACCCGTTCAATCCCCTGAAAGGCTCCAGCACTGGTTTCTATAGTAAGACCTGTTCAAACTCTCCGAAAGGGTGCCACCTGGTTGCATAAACTCAGACCCTTTTAAAATCTCCTGCAGGCTGCCAGCACGGGTTTCTATAGTACAGCCCGTTCAATCTCTCCTGAAGGTGCCAGCCTGGTTGCTATACTACAAAACCTGTTCAATCTCTCCTGACAGGCTCCCAGCAGGGTTTGGGTATAGTACAAAACCTGTTCAATCTCCCCTTACGGGGTTTCCCGCACTGGTTGTTATAGCTACAGCCCTGTTCAATCTCCCCTAAAAGGCCCCCCGCACGGGTTTTTTTTATAGCTACAGACCTGGTTTTCTACGGAAAACCTGGGGAAGTTTTAAAAATTTTCCCCGGGGAATTCAACGTAAAACCCAAAAAACAAACTGAGATAAGATAAACAATTTGTGGGGCCCCCCCCTTTTAAATTTTAATATAACTTTAAAAACCCCAAAATCCCCCAACTCAATATGGGTCATACTAATACTATCACTCACCGACCGTAGTAAAGTCCAGGTAAACGTGACGTTGTAGTGCAGGTCCCTAGATCTTCATGAATTCCATTTGAATCCACCGAACATCCGATGCCCCCTCACTGGTTAATTTTTAATGGGAAAATTCCTTTGTGTAGTCTGCACAGCGCGGGTTTCCTACTAAACCCCTTTCCGGCCGTCCAGGGGGGAAGATAAAACCTTTAAAATTTTAAGCGCCGGAAAACCCGTCAGATTCCCGTACGGCCTGTGCACTGGACGGCTGGGAGCCCAAAATCTAACCATGCTTTTTTGTGCAAAAAACGGTGATGTGGTGCAATAACGTTAAAATACCGTTGGATTTTCGACTTTGTGGAGACATAGCCTAAAGCTAAGCCTTAAAATGTTACAGAAACATCACAACTGTTGTGGAGTAAAATGTGAAGCGACAAGCTCAATAAATTTCTGGGGACAAAGGGCCCATTTGGGTTCACAGAAAAGTTTTGGGCCAAACCTAAGAAAAAAAGAGCTGCTGAACGGATTTTCTATTAAAGTCTATGGGGAGCGTTACTTGTAGGGTTTTTAAAAACGGTCCTTAAAAACGGGCCAAAAACCCTTTTTGTGGGGACAAGGGCCCCCCCCACCTAAAAATTCAGGACTAATTCCCCAAAAAAAACAAACCAGAAGAAAGGAGCGATTTAGACAAAAATACTTAAAAATTTTTACGAAATAAACACCCTTCCCCCAGAAAGGGGTTTTCAAAAATGGGGGGCCCTTCCGGGGTGGGTTGGGGGAAAAAACCCAAATCCCAACATTCCCATGTTATAGAAAATTTTCCCAAAAGCTTATGGGGCCCCCCCCTTTTTTAGTTTCCCCCAAAAGTGGGGGGGCAGTTTGACACCGTGCCCTAGAATATTTTTAGCGGGTTTCATTGAGAAAATCGAGAAAAGAAAAAAAATTTCGGTTTTTTTTTTGGGAAAAAACGAGTTTAAAAAAAAAAAAACCCTTCCCTTTTCCCCTTGAAATTTAATTTGGGAAAATTTGGGGGGAATCCCCAAATTTAAAAGGATCGAAATCGAAAAAGTTTTCTTCAAAATTTGATTTTTTTGCCAAACAAATGATCTCAAAAACAAAAAATAAACAATTAAATAATAGGGACCAAAACCTTACAGTGACACTTTCCCTTTCTACATGGATCCGAAAACCCCGAAATTTAAGCGAGGACGGAAAAAGACTTCGTGCTTTTTCAAGAACCCAAAAGAAAGCAGAAATTAAAAAAGGTGCAGTTTTCCCGGGGGAAAAGATGTAATTATAATTTCATCCGGGGGACAGCGGGCCCATGCGTCCTTAGTAACCACACAGCTCCAGAATAGATCGGCGCTTACTGAAGTGAGACCAAAAGCCCTGTCTGCTGAAACATGATGATGCTACAGCTATCCAGCAGCAGTGCGTATACATAACCGACGGTATTAAATGGCAGAGAAAAGAAATTATTATTTCTCATAAAAATCAAGAAGGGAATAATAAAGACAACACTCAGTGGATAACTCAAAGATGAAAATTACATCTAATGGGGCAAATGGGACTAAGAGGTAAATTTTAGATGAAACACCCAAAATCAAGTCGCTCATTAAGGATGGTTGGAGTTTGGGTTTTGAGGACAAAAATCCAAAAGGATTCTTTTTGTAGAAGTTTTAAGTTGATATTCCCTCTCCGAATGGATGGACAAAGTTTATCAATGCCAACCCATCTCAGATAATTTGGATTGTCCCCATGATTAGACCACACATGTTGTGATACAGAGGTGTCACGTTGGTGCCTAATGTCATCAAGATGTTCACGAACACGTCTCCTCAGTTGGCGCACTGTTTTGCCCACTTATTTTCCATGTTATCACATAAATCACATGTGTAGTTTTACAGGTGATGAATTGCCGTATTTTCAATTCCTTTTGGGTTCCTAAGCCCGAGAAAGAACATCTTCTTTCCATATAAGAAAAAGCAATACAATCTGCGCATTGAAAAAACCCCTTTGGTCTTCAAAGCCATATTTCTTTATGGGGTGTAACAAAATGGCTATGAACCAATCGATCTTTCAGGTTTCTCCCCCGCCGATAGGTGACTAGCGGTTTGTTAGCGATACATTCCTGGATCTCAGGATCCATCAGCAGAATATGTCAATGACGTTGCAAAATCTCTCTCATAGGTTTAGCGGCATTATCAAAAGTGCAGATAACCTACGTTATTGTCTTAGCTGCCTGACCCTCTTCCTATTGTTTCAGGGACAGGAGGTCACGTCTCTCTTCTAAAAGTGTAATGCGATATGCTTGTTGCAGTAAAAAATCAGGATACCCCTTGGATAGAAACTGCTCTCTCAAATCAGAAGCCTGTGGGATAAATTCATCCTTGGAGGAACAATTCCAAGTCTCAAATATTGACCATGGGGTATACCTCTCTAAAGTGGTTTGGGATGACTGCTTTCCCATCACAAAAAAATAATTTGTTGTGGTAGGTATATGGTAGATGGTAGTAGAAAGCTCTCCTGAAGTAAGTCTGGTAATCCGGACGTCAAGAAAGGGCAAGGACTCATTCCCTATCTCATGGGTAAATCTTAAACCAAAATCATTGACAATTAACTGGTCTACAATCTCCTTAAACTCAGAACGAGTCCCATTCCAAATGACGAAGACGTCGTCTATGTATCTTACCCAAATGGCAATTTTATCTACTTAAATGGGAGGTTCATCAAACAACACAATCGAGGTCTATGGGAGACAGCGGGAGGTTCTTACTATAGAGTCTATGGAGACAGCTGGAGGTTTTTACTATAGAGTCTATGGGAGACAGCGGGACGTTCTTACTATAGAGTCTATGGGAGACAGCGGGACGTTCTTACTATAGAGTCTATGGGAGACAGCGGGACTTTCTCACTATAGAGTCTATGGGAGACAGCGGGACTTTCTCACTATAGAGTCTATGGGAGACAGGGGGACTTTCTCACTATAGAGTCTATGGGAGACAGGGGGACTTTCTCACTATAGAGTCTATGGGAGACAGGGGGACTTTCTCACTATAGAGTCTATGGGAGACGGCGGGACGTTCTCACCATAGAGTCTATGGGAGACAGCGGGACGTTCTCACCATAGAGTCTATGGGAGACAGCGGGACGTTCTTACTATAGAGTCTATGGGAGACAGCGGGACGTTCTTACTATAGAGTCTATGGGAGACAGCGGGACGTTCTCACTATAGAGTCTATGGGAGACAGCGGGACGTTCTTACTATAGAGTCTATGGGAGACAGCGGGACGTTCTTACTATAGAGTCTATGGAGACAACGGGACGTTCTTACTATAGAGTTATGGGAAGACAACGGGGCTTTTTACTATAGAGTCAAAGGGAGACAGGGGGGACGTTCTTACTATTTGAGTCTATGGGAGAAAAGCGGGACTTCTTACTATAGAGTCTATGGGAGACCGGGGGCGTTTTTTACTATAGAAATCTATGGGGGACAGCGGGACGTTCTTACTATAGGCTTTGGGAGACAGCGGGGGGGGTTCTTTCTATTTGGTCTATGGGAGACAGGGGGCGTTCTTTTCTATAGAGTCTTTTGGGAGGACAGCGGGCGTTCTTTTCTTAGAGTCTATGGGAGGGCAGGGACGTTCTTACTTAGAGTCTTGGGAGACAGCGGGGCGTTTTTACTATTTGAGGGCTATGGGAGACAGCCGGGGCTTTTTTACTATAGAGTTTTGGGGACGGGGGGCGTTCTTACTATTGAGTCTATGGGAGCGGGGGGACGTTCTTATATAGGGGTTATTGGGGGACGGGGGACGTTCTTATATTTTTGTTATGGGAGACGGGGGGAGTTCTTACTATAGGTCTATGGGGGGCAGCGGGAAAGTTCTTACTATAGAGTCTATGGGAAAAGGGCAGGCCGGGGGGTTCTTTTATTTGAGTCTTTGGGAGACAGCGGACGTTCTTCCCATAGAGTCTTTTGGGAGACGCGGGGGGCGGGTTTTTACTTAGAGTCTATGGGAGGGAAACGGGACGTTCTTACTAAGAGTCTATGGGAGACAGCGGGAGTTTTTTACTATAGAGTCTATGGGGGTAGGGCCCGGGGGTTCTTACTTAGAGTCTATGGGAGAAGGGGGGGCGTTCTTACTATAAGTCTATGGGGGGACGCGGGGGGTTCTTTTATAGGGGTCTATGGGAAACAGCGGGCGTTTTGTATAGAGTCTATGGGAGACGGGGGGCGTTCTTTCTTTTAGAGTCTATGGGAGACAGCGGGCGTTCTTTTCTATAGGGGTCTATGGGAGGAAAAGCCCGGGGCGTTCTTTTAATTTTTTTTGTCTTGGGAGACAGCCCGGGGCGTTTTCTATAGGTCTATGGGGGACTGCAGGAAATTTTACTATAGAGTTATGGGGCCCGCGGGGCGTTCTTTTTAAAAGGAAAATCTATGGGAGACAGCAGGACGTTCTTCTATAGAGTTATGGGGGACGCCCGGAAGTTTCTTTTCTATAGAGTTATGGGAGGGAACGGACTTTTTTATATAGGGGCAGGGGGGGCGGGGTTTTATTGGGGTCCCCCCCGGGGGGAAAAAACCGGGAGTTTTTTTCCCCGGAAGGGCCCCTTTGGGGGGGGTGGAGGCACCGGGGCTTTGGCCCTTTAGTCATGGGGCGCCGCGGACGCCTTACTTGGGGTTTTCCCCAGGAGAAGGGACGGTCCCCCCAAAAGTGTCGGGAGAAGGGGGGGGGGCCCCTTTTTCAAGGCTGGGACCCCCCCCGGGCCCCCCCTTACCGGGGGCGTCCTAGGGAGGCAGCGGGGTCCCCCCCCTTACAGGGGTCTAGGGTGCGCCCGGGGGCTTCAAGGGGCCGGGGGGAAAAGGGCAGGGGGGCGTTCCCAAATAAGGTTAGGGGGGAAGGGGGAAGTTATTTTTCTTTTTAAAGCATGGGGAGCCGTGGAACCCCCCCTTCCCCAAACGCCCTTTGGGGAAAAGCCGGGGAACGTTTTTCCCCCAATCCCCCTATGGGAACCCCCCGGGAAAATTCCCCCCCTAGGAGTCCCCCATGGGAAAAGCGGGACTTCCCCTTTTTCTGTGAAGCCCCATTTGGGAAGGCCCGCCGGGAACCCGTTCCCTTTTCCCAAAAGGCCCCCCAATCGCCGGGGCTTCCTTACTGGGGCTTTTGGGGCCCCCTTTTTTGTTGTTTTTTCCCCCTTTTTGGAAAAAAATAAGCCCTTGGAAAATATGGTTTTTTTTGTGCCCGTGGGCCCCCTTTGGGTTTTGCCCCAAAAGATTTTTGGATTTGGGTGCCCGGGGAAAAAAAAAGGGAAATTTTTTAAGTTGGTAAATTTGTCTGTTTTATTCTCCCCCATAAGTGGGGTATTAAAATTTTGGCCCCTTTGTGTGGCCCCCTATTTTAACCCCTATTGCCGTTTTTTTTTGGTCCCCAACCCCCTTGCCCCCTTTCCAGTTGGAATACCCCGGATTTTTTTGTTCCCCGTTTTGGGGGCCCCCTAGGCCCGGTTTGGAATTTTCCTTAAATTTGGCCCGGCCCTTTAAAGGTTGGTTCCGGTTGGGCCCAATATTTTTTTCCCCTATTGTTTTGGCCCCCGGTTTCCGGGCCCCCTTGCCCTGTGGCCCCCCAAAAGGTGGCCCCCCCTAAAGGTGCCCCCCCCTGGTGGGCCCCCCAAGGTTGGGAATTCCCTTGACCCATATTGCCCGTATAATCCCGGGCCCCCAATTCCCGCCTTGGTTCTCCGTGCCCTTTTTTAATTGGGGCCCCCAATTTTCCCCATGGCCCCCTTACTCCCCGTGTTTTTGTTTTGGCCCCAAAAAACCTTTTGGGCCCCTTTTTGCCCCAGGGCCCCGGTTGGGAAAACCCTTGGGTATAATTCCTGGACATTTCGTTGTTTTGGGTGTGGAAAATTTTTCTAAATTTTTTTTTTTTTATTTCCCCAAATAAAGTTTAATTTAAAAATACCAAAAAGGGGGGTTTTAAAAACCAAAAAGGAATTTAAAATTGGGTTTAATTTTTTTGTAAACCCAAGGGGGGACAAAATTGTAAAATAAAGGAAAAAAGGTTTTTCAAGCGAAAGAAAAAATCTTTAGTCCTAAAATAAAAATATGTAACAATAATTTACTTGTAACGATTACATCTTTTATGCAGAATGCAATAAATCTCCACTTTTAGAAAACACTTATCGCGAATCCATCTGTAGTTTCAAATTTTAAAAGCAGGGTTGAGGCCAGGCTATTTTTTATTTATTTTTTTGCAGAATGTAACAGCATTGTATACAATATAACTATTTATATACTACTAGTTATATAAACTCATGTATATAGCTGACCTTTTGGGAGTACTGTTTTTTTGGAGCCCCAGGTTTTGATGAGGAAATAGGAAGAAAAAAATTTGAAGCGTGGGCTGAAGTGTAGGGTTTTTTTTTTGGGTAGTGTTTTTTGATCATTTTTTATTCCCTTTTTGGGTATTTTTAAAGCCCAAAAAAAAACAATTTTGGGATTTGGAAATTTTTTTTCTTCTCGGTGTTCACTGTACGGGACAAACCTTTCTGTTTTAATTTGTCGGGCTTTTAATATGTGGCGATCCAAATTTGTTAACATTTTATTTTATTATTTGTAAAATGGCAAAAGAGGGGGATTTTAAAACTTTTTTTTTTTTTTTTACTTTAAATACTCAGTTTCCCAGGGCACTTTACCACAAAGGGGGGCACCTTTTCCCCCGTCCCCATATACAGCAAATTTCTATTTTACGGGGTTTTTTCAAAGGACTTTTCATTATTACCCACTAAAACCCGCATGGAGCAGTCGCCCCCCTGCCCCCCCCAAGAGGGTCCGGGGGCCCGCGCCCCGCAGGGGGGTCCGCTGATGCCCGCCCCCTGGGGAGTCCGCCGCCCCGGCCCCCGCGGGTGGGTCCGGACGCTTTGCCGCGTCCCGCGGGGGGTCCGCCCACGCCCCCGGGGGTGGAGGTTTCCCCCGGGCGCCGCGCCCAGGAGGGTCCGCCCACGCCCGCGGAGGAGGGTCCGCCGGAAGCCCGTTGGGGAGGGGGGGTCCGCCGTGCCCCCCCGGGAGGGTCCCGCCGCTGCCCTTGCGCAGGAGGGTCCGCCGTGCCCCCCCCGAGGGGGTCCCCTGATTTTTCCCGCGCAGGGGGTTTGGGGCCCACGCCCCGTTTCAGGAGGGTCCGGGGCCCGGCCCCCGCCAGGGGGGGGTCCCCCGACGCCCGGTTTCCCCGGAGGGTCCCCCGGGTGCCCCCGCGCCCGGAGGGTCCGTGATTGGGCCCGCTGGAAGGTCCGCGATGCCCCCGGCCGGGAGGGTCCCCCGTTTCCCTCCCGCGCAGGAGGGTCCGCCGCTGCCCCCGCCTCGGAGGGTCCCTGATGGGGCCCCGCTGGAGGGTTCGCCGAGCCCCCGCGCAAAGGAGGGGTCCCCCCGCTTTCCCCCCCCCCGCCCCAGGAGGGGGCCGCTTTCTGCCCCGGCCAGGAGGGATTTTGGGGGGAAAAAATGGTTTTATAGTTAAAAAAAATTTAAAAAAAAAAACTTCGGGGAAAATAAGGACACTCCAAAAATAGCCAATCAAACCAAAAATTACACCATGAGGAAAAAAGGGGTGCCCCCAAGGAAGGATGCTGTTTGGGAGAGGGGAAAATTTCCAAAAAAGGTTATACTCTGGATATCATTTTAAAAGATTACTAATGGGAAGTTAAAATTTTCTGTGATTTTACAACTTTCATGGAAAATGTCATAAATCTATATACAGCCTCAATTCCAAGAAAGTTGGGACATAAAACAAAATTGTGAATAAAAAAATGAAAGCCCCAAAGTTTTTGGAGGTGGCCCCATTAATAAATTTTTTTCAGAATAGAAAATAGATGGATCAAAAGTTTTTAAACTGAGTAAAAGTAACATTTTAAAGGAAAAATACACTCACCGGCCACTTTATTAGGTACCCCCTGTCCAATGCTCGTTAAAAATTAATTTCTAATCAGCCAATCCCCATGGCGGCAACCAGTGAAATTTTAGGCATGTAGGAAAAGGGTTTCAAGCAATCCCCTGCAGTTAAAAACCAAAAGAAACCCTTTTGGGGAAAAAAAGGTGTTTGATTTGCCTTTGAACGTGGCAGGGTTGTTGGTGCCGAAGGGCTGGTCTGGTATTTCAGAAACTGCTAAATCTCCGGGAAATTTTCACCCCACAACCTTTACTGGGGGTTTACAGGAATGGCCCAAAAAAAAAAAAAACATCCAGTGAGCGGCAGTCCTGTGGGCGGAAATCCCTTTGTTGATGAGGGTTTAAAAGGGGAAGAAGGGGGCAGAGGGTTTCGAGTAAATAAAAAGGGCCCAACCCAGTGCCCAAAAATTAGCCAACCCGTTAAAAACCCAAGGTAGGCAGAAGGGCCCCATTCTTGAACCCCCAACCAAATTTTCGGCCAACTTTGGGGGAAGATGGGTTTACAGTTTGGGGGAAGACCCACCGGGGGTGCACCCCTTTTCACCCCAAAGAACAGGAAAAGGGGAGGCCCCCAAATTTCCCCAACCCTCATCGAAATTGGAAAAGTAGAAGTTTGGGAAAAAAACGTTGCCGGTCTGATGAGTCCGATTTTGGGGGCGACTTTTGGTTTGGGTGGGGTCGAATTTGGGCCCGTCAACAAAAATGAAAGCATGGATCCTTTTCCTCCCTTGTATCAACGGTTCAGGCTGGTTTTGGGGGGGGGGTTCGGGGTTTGTGGGGAATATTTTCTTGGCACTCTTTGGGCCCTTGGTACCAATTTTAGCACGTTTGCAACACCCTTGTTGGGAAACTATGCCACGGGAAAAATTGAGGCAGTTTGAAGGCCCAAAAAGGGGGGCCCCCAACCCCCTTAATAGCAAAGGTTTACCTTTTAATAAAGGGGGGGTGGGGGTTTTAAAGTTGATTAAAATGTCCCGTGTCTAAAAAATGCCCCAAAAAGTTGGGACAAGGTTGCAATAAAGTGGCTGGAAAAAAGGGGCCCTTGAGCTTTAACGAACAGCTGGAAAAAACCCAAAACAAAAAATAATGAGGTGAATTGCCAACATGATTTTGGGGGATAAAAAAAAAGCTCCTCAGAAGGGGCAGTGTCTCTTGAAAAACCCAAAATGGGCGAGGAACGCATTCCCCCATTGTTGCCCCCAGGGAAAAATGTTTTAGCAAAAAACCAGGGGTGGGGGGTTTCCAGCGCAAAAAGCAAAGACTTTAAAGTTGCATCATCAAACCACTACAAAAAACTCTTTATCCAAATATTCAGGGGAATCTGGAACAATCGCCCGTGCCAAAGGGGGGCAAGGGCCCTAAAACTCTAATGGACGCTGTGATCTCTGGGCCCTCCCAAAGCCCCTTTCACCCCCCAAACAGGAAATCACAGAAAAGGGCCCCCAGGGATCCTTCCAGAAAGCTTGTCAGTTACCACAAAAAACCCCCCCGGGCCATCCACCCCTGGCCCCGCTGAAACTCTACAGTTTCAAAAAAGGAACCATTTCTTAAACAAAACCCCAAAAAGCCTTTAGCCAGGGGGCATTTAAAATGGGGAAAAATGTTCTGTGGTCAGAGGAGTCAAGATTTGAAGTTTTGTAGGGGCCAGTGGGACGCCATGTCTTCCGGACCAAGGGACAAGGACAACCCAAGTTTATCAACGCTCCGTTGAGAACCCTGCATCACTGATGGTCTGGGGTGGCATGAGTGCTTGTGGCAGGGGCAGCTGGCATGCCTGGAAAGGCACCATTAATGCAGAGAGCTATTTTTCAGCTTTCTAGAAACAAATCTGCTCCCATCAGACGTCAGCTCTTTCAGGGAAGACCCTGCATTTTTCAACAAGATAATTTCCCAGACCACATTCTGCAAACAATCACAACATCATGGCCTACGTAGGAGAAGGATCCGGGGACTAAAATGGCCGCTGCAGTCCAGAGCTTTCACCTATGAGAATATTTGGCGCACCATAAAGAGGAAGGTGCGACAAAGAAGGCCAGAGACAATTGAACAGTTAGAGGCCTGGATTAGACAGGGAAGGGAGAGCATTCCTATTTCTGAACTGGAATAGAGGGAAATGGTCCCCTGTCCCCCCAGAACGTCTGTTGACTGTTGTAAGAAGAAGGGGGGATGCCACACAGTGTTAAAACGCATGGTTTCCCCCCTTTTTGGGATTTGTTGACGCCATGAAATTTTTGAAATAACATATTTTTCACTTAAAATGATTTTTCTCTCGGGTTTAAACCTTTTTTGATCTGGGGATTTGTGTTCTATTCTAAATTAAAAATATTAGTTTTTGGCACCTCCACATCTTTTGTATTCAGTTTTTATTAAAAATTTTGTTTAGTTTTTTCCCAACTTTTTTGGGAATTGAGGTTGTTTTTTTAAATATAAAGGGCTTCCGTGGTCCCCCTTGTTAAAGCTTTGGAGAGAGGTAAAAACTAGGATAAGGTTTTTCCCAAATAAAAGGGCCAAAGACTTTTGGGGTTAAAAAGCAACCCCCAGGCTTTTTTTGATCCCTTAAACGGGAAAGGGTCTATCTGGTTTTTTAAAAAAATTCTAGTCATGGGAAAGGGAAAAAAGGAGGAAAAAAAAATTTTTTTTTTTAAAAACTAACTTTTTAAATACTAAAGTATTGCCCAAAAAAGCCCTTGTTTGTTTGCAAATTACGGGACAGAAATTTGGTTCTCTTGTGCGTTCAGTCAAATATTTTCAGATGTGGTTTGCTTTCTTTAAAGGTTTTTTTATTTTTTCCTTTCTCCATTTCGGGACAAGTCTTTTCATTGTGTGCTGGGGACAGAAAAAAGAAGACCCAAAAATTAGTTGTTTGTATTTTTAAGGATCTTCTTTGATCTCGTCAGTAAATTGGATGGGCCTGTGAAATTAAATCCGGGCGGTCAGGGGTTTTCATGGCATTTGCCCCAAAGACACCTGGGGGGAAACAGGAGATGATCTAAAGGGGCTTCCCCAAAACGGATAGGTTTTTTCCCCGGCCGGTTTGCGGCCCTTTTGCCGGCGGTATTTGTCCTTTTTTTGCGCCCGCCCCCCGGGGGGCCCCCGGGGGGGAAAGGCTTTCTCCGCGATGAGAGGAAAAAGATCCCCCTTTCCCAAATTGGGGAAGAACAGATTACGCCCAAAAAACCGGAGGGGAAAAAAGGTGTTTACCCAAAAATGTTTTTTAAGCGGGCCCGCGGCGGAAAAAACCCCGGAGGGAAAAAGGGCCACGGGGGTTTTCCTTAGGCAAAATTTTGGGGGGAATCCCCTAATGGCTTGGCAAAAAAAAATAAATTTTTCCCCATTGTTGAGTAAAGAAAAGGGGGCGGTTTTGCAAAAATTTAACAAAGCTCTTTTTTTTTTTGGGCCCCCTTTTTAGCGGGGTTTAGGAATGTGAGGGGCCCAAAAAAACTACTTAAAACCGGGGGATGTGGGGCAGAAGAACCCGCGGAGCAGTGCAAGTGGGAACATCCCAAAGTTCATAGATAAAGGTCAAATTTTTCTCCCCTGGATTGCTCCAGGGTTTTTATGATGTCCCCAAGAGATGGAGAATAACACAAATCCCTGCAACACCTGTTCTGAGGGAGTGAGAGGTTTCCATGAGCTTGTACAGGCCCCTTTTCAGAAAGGAAAAATTTTCCATTTTAGTTAGTGGCCCGACGGCCCCAGGTTTTTTTTGTTCCTGTGTGTTGCCCATTTACCCGTGGACATTTTTTTTGCAGCTTTAAATTCAGCCAAAAATTTCTTTGTTTTTGTCTTTGGGTTGTGGCTAAATAAAAAACCAAGGGAGAAGGCTTAAAAACCCCCCCCACATTTTAACGTTGCGCTAAACCTACAATGTTTATAGTTTGATACAGACAAAAACAACAATACTAATAAAAAAATTTCTGCCATAAAAACCTACCCTTTTAGTACCTCTTCCCTTTTTGGATGTACCCAAACAGGACATTCCCAAAATACTCGGGTGCGGTTCTGCTTTGGGTATCATAGGGGGGGAAACCATGGCTTTGATTTGGGTCTATTTTAAAAAGGGAATTTTAAAAAATGTTTCCCCCAAACAGGGGTTTAAAGGGAAGGGGAAAATCCTTGGAAAAAAATTTTTTGGGGGTTAAACCCCCGATTCCAAACTGGATTTTTTTCTGGCTACGTGTCAACACAGCCTTAGGGCTTGTCCCCACAGCACAAGTTTTCCACCGGTTTTTTCAGATTTGGTTTTTTGGGCTTTAAAGCCCTTTTGGGAAACCAAATGGCAACCCTTTTTTAAAGGACATTTAATGGGGTTTGTTCAAATCATTTATTTTCCCCTCACCTCAGTCCCGTTTTCTTGGTTTCATTTTGTTTCAAGGAGCGGGTTTACTGGCTTTTTATTTGGTGCAGTAGAACCAGGTCTGTTGCTATACCCAAACCCGTGCTGGCAGCCTATTCCCGAGAGATTGAACAGGTCTGTTGCTATAGCAACCCCAAAAAGGGTGGGCAGGGCCCATCGAAGGGGGGAAAAAGGGGAGAACAGGGTTTTGTAGCTATAGCAACCCGTGTGGCAGC
Organism: Phyllomedusa bahiana; assembly: GCA_025379985.1. Taxonomy (NCBI): domain Eukaryota; kingdom Metazoa; phylum Chordata; class Amphibia; order Anura; family Hylidae; genus Phyllomedusa; species Phyllomedusa bahiana. The sequence goes on from JAODAL010012001.1 coordinate 40,715, forward strand.
CTTTTCAGGAGAGTTTTAAAAAAGGTCGTAGCTATAGCAAACCGGGGCTGGCAGCCTAAAAAGGAGACATCAAAAGGTTTTGTAGCTATAGTGGGCCTGAGGAGTGATGCAGCCCATTTCAAAAGGGGTTTTCTAGGAATAGGTAGGACAATGTTTAAAGGAAAATATATTGCAAAGTGACTTTTTTTTTTACAAGATCTTTAAATAAAAAGCAGCGATAATTGTAGTGAGACAAACCCCCTTTAAAAGAAAAACCGTGACAGTTCCCCCCTACGCGGATTTTCGGGGGATGGTTTTTTACACCGCCCGGGATTTCCAAAAAAAAAAGAACATTTCATTCTTCCGCCCGGGTTTTTGTGCAGAAAAACGAAATTTTGGTTGAAAAGGGGGACGGCTTGGGAAATTACCAAACCCCCCGGGGGAAAAAAGCCCCCCTAGGTGCCAAAAAAAAAACTTAAAAACCGGTTTAGCATTTCCCGGGCCCGGGTTTTTGGGTTTTCCCTGTAAAGCACCCCAAGTTTTAGGGCAAAAAGGCGTTTTTTTGGGTTATTTTGGACCCATTTTGGGGTCTGAAGATCAATTTCCAAAAAAAGTAAACGGCGATTGAAAACCAAACTATCCAGCATTTCAGCTGCGTGTTTGGATCCCTGTTGGGGTGCCCGCAGGATCGGAAACCCCATAATTTTTTTATAGGGCTTCCCGATGAACATGTCAATTCTTGGAAAGGGGGGTCCAAAAGAAGCCCAAATAAAAAAAGCATCAGGGAAAACCTCGTGGTTTAACGCGAAAATTGTTTTTCCCTTGCGAAGGGAGTGTTTAAAAAAACATTTTCTTTTTTAGATGGTTGTTTGGGTCCGTCTGTAAGGAAAATAAGGGCATGTCCCCCCGGGCCCGGGGTTTTGGGGGGTTTTTCGGGACGGGGGTTTTTTGGGTTTTTAAAACGCCTGAAAAACCGGCCCCAAAAAGGCACATTTGGGGCCCCTATGGAAAACCGTTTAAGCAGTCCCCCAAATGCAGGGTTTTCCGGGCCCCGGGGGTTTTGTCGGCGGCTTTCGGAAAACATAAAACCCAAACTTCCGTCCCGGGTTTTTTTAAAGAATTTTGGTCCCCTGTCAAAGGGAAAGGGGGAGGGCTGTTCTCCTAAACGCGGAGAAAACCCTCCCCCCGCGGCGGTGGGGACGGCCGCAAAACAGGACAAATACCGGCCCGCCACCCGGCCGGTATTTGTCCACTGCCGTGGGGATGCGCCCTAAGGGCATGTCCCCACCACAGGGTTTTTGGACAGTTTTTCAGACATTTTGCGGTTTTAGAAACCGTCTGAAAACTTGCAAGCAACTCTCTCCCATAGACTTCAATAGAAAAACAGTTCAGCAGTCCCTACTGAAATGATTTTCCATCGGGCGGTTTTTCACACCGCCAGTGGTCCGAAAAACTTATAACATGTTCATTCTTCCATTCGGTTTCCAGACTGAACATTAACATTGGAGTCAACGTAATCCGAGCAGAAAGCGAGTGAGCGTTTTTTGACGCGGTTTTTGGGCGGTTTTCGCAAAAAAAAAGTGAAGAATGATCCCACCTATAGTGGGTGCGTTTTTGCAGGTCCTGAAAAGCACTGCAGTGTGAACGAGAGTCTATAAATCCTCTTTTTAGCCTAAACTAACCACATTTTTTATGCTGTTAACATGCACATGTGCTTAAAGTGAAAAAGTTGGCTTTTGTGCATCATTGTTAAATTGTGGAGATAAAAAAAAATCACATGGTTTCTTGCACTAATCAGGAATACTTTTGCACTATTCAGCTTGAAAAACAGTCCAAAAACTGCTGGGGAAACTTGGATGAAATCAGTGGCAAAACAGTCCAAAAACAGTTCCGCCGAGGTCAAAACAGAGCTGTTTTTGTTCTTTGCTATGTGAACGCACCCTTAGGGCATGTCCCCACGGCAAGGGTTTTCGGCCGGTTTTTCAGCCGGTTTGCGATTTTTCAGACTGCCTGAAAAACCGGCCGAAAATGAGCACAATTGTGCTCTTGGAAAACCCGTGCAGCAGTCCCCACAGTCCCCACTGCACGGGTTTTCCGCCCGGCGGTTTTGCTGCCGGCGGCAAAACATTGAACATGTTCATTCTTCTGTCCGGTTTCCGGACGGAATATGAACAATTCAATAGGAGGGGGGAGGGTTCATCGCGGAGAAAAGCAGTCACCCCCGCGGCCGTGGGGACGGCTGCAAAACAGGACAAATACCGGCCGGCAAACCGACCGGTATTTGTCCACTGCCGTGGGGATGCACCCTTAGGGGCCGTTCACACGACACAGTACAAATACCGGACGGATTATCCAACTGGTATTTGCACTGTTTTCGGGCCATGCACGCGGTCGCCAGGGGATGACTTTTCTCAGCTGTTTGTGGATTCAAGCCCTCCCCCTTCGCATAGACTTGTTCATATTCCACCTGAAAACCAAGTGAAAGAATGAACATGTTCTATGTTTTTCGGACCGCCGGCCAAAAATCCGTGCAGTGGGGAGTGGGGACTGCTGCACGGGTTTTCCATTAAGGTCCATGTTTAAAGTTGACACCCTGTTTACAGACGGTTTTCAAAACCGAAAACCATCTGTAAAACCGGCTGAAAACCCGCGCCTTAAGTTTTTAAGTTTTGACGCTAAAACCAAATGTGGATTCAAAAGAGAGATGTACAGACAGGGCCGCCATAAAGGCATTACAGGGGGTTCTGTCGTTTGGGGCCCGGTGAAACAAGGGGGCCCGCTGCAAGCAGGGATGATGGGGTTGTGGGCCCAGACGCTTCAGCTGTATGGGGCCCTGAAATTTCTGATGGCGGCCCTGTGTACAGATGTAGCAAAACTAAACTTGACAGATAATGCAACAAGATATGACGGCACAGAACGGTTGTTATTTCAACTTTTTCACCGCTTTCCTGCAGCTTCTGCTGCGAGATAAAAGCAGGCAACAAGAACAGCAGAGATATCACAATGGAGCTAAACTCTGCTACATTCACATCTATTTCCTGGATAACCTGCACATGTACAGTCACGTGTATGACGACTTCTTCCCCCCTCCCTCGCACATTTCTCATCAGTGGTCAGAATGAGATGCTTCTCTGCCTGCAGCGACCTCTGACAAACACAAATCAACTCTACTAGTGCTCCCTATAACGTCACACCGCATTCAGGAAGAGAACACGAGACATTTGCAGAACTCAAGACTTATTTTTTGCTCTGTGACTGCATCGTCTTCTCGGTTGTGTTCTTGATGTTTTTTCCCTTATTGACATCACCCATTTGTGACTCCTCACATTACTGATCAGCGACGTACCCTCTGCCATAAAACAAGTGACCCTTCAATATCATACATACAATAATACAGCATACAAGAAACATATTACCTCCAGAGTGTAGAAAGCAGGAAGCTAAGAGCAGAAGGGCGATGATCGTCTATCACACAGGTGTCAAACTGCGGCCCTCCAGCTGTTGGGAAACTACAACTCCCATCATGCATTTGTATAATCTATAACCGTGGGCATCATGGGAGTTGTAGTTTCCCAACAGCTGGAGGGCCGACGTTTGACACCCCTGCTCTATCAGTTAGTTTCAGTACTTCCGGTGTTATCGTGTTATCTGCTGCCGCGTTCATTACTCAGTCAGGACATACTGAAAAGAATGGAGAGAATGAGCAAGAGAAGTTGTAAAAATCTGAAAGCTGCTGAATATTTCCATTGTTAGACAACCGTATAAATGTAGTTTATGATAGAACGAATTTACAGTTTAGACACATAATTGGGACCATTTCCTACTAGCATGTAGCTCATACAGGAAGTCTTGTGTGGGGCGCTGGCTTGGTGGATAAGGTGTGTGATAGGCTGTCTGCACACATATCACCCATTCCTGTAATGGGTAAAAGTAGCGATTTATCAGAATTGGGATGATTACCGGCTTTTGGGCCCCGGGTGTTGGTATTTCAGATGCTGCGCAGTTTGTGACCTGTTGGTGGCTGCTGTGGTGAAAGTGTCGTGAGTGGAGAAATGGAACCATTGTAAGAGACGAGGAAACTGCGGACACCAAGAACCACATGTATGAAAACTGTCTAGGTGTAAGACTTCCTTTGTTGCCCATAGCAACCAAACAGCGCCCCTTTTATTTCATATAGTGCTCTAAAAAAAATCAAAGGTGCGTTGGGATTGGTTGCTATGGGCAACAAAGAAAGTCTTAGACAGTTTTCTAAGTATCATTGATGTGAGAGGGGAACATCGGCTACGAAAGTGCGAGAGGGCGGAGGACACAGGAGAACAGCTCACGAAAAAAATAACACCAGGGGTGACCAGACGTGTGTCTAACACAACAGCGAACCTACTGTGTATGGAGCCCGGAACAGATCGATGTCACTGCACCTCTGCTAACCCTACTGTGTATGGGGCCCCGGAGCAGACGGATGTCACTGCACCTCTGCTAACCCTACTGTGTATGGGGCCCCGGATCAGACGGATGTCACTGCACCTCTGCTAACCCTACTGTGTATGGGGCCCCGGAGCAGACAGGTGTCACTGCACCTCTGCTAACCCTACTGTGTATGGGGCCCGGAGCAGACGGATGTCACTACACCTCTGCTAACCCTACTCTGTATGGGGCCCCAGAGCAGACAGATGTCACTGCACCTCTGCTAACCCTACTGTTCGGGGGCCCTGGAGCAGACGCATGTCACTGCACCTCTGCTAACACTACTGTGTATGGGGCCCCGGAGCAGACGATGTCACTGCACCTCTGCTAACCCTACTGTGTATGGGGCCCGGAGCAGACGGATGTCACTGCACCTCTGCTAACCCTACTGTGTATAAAGCCCAGAGCAGATCGATGTCACTGCACCTCTGCTAACCCTACTGTGCATAGGGCCCTGGAGTAGACGATGTCACTGCACCTCTGCTAACCCTACTGTGTATGGGGCCCGGAGCAGACGGATCTCACTGCACCTCTGCTAACCCTACTGTGTATGGGGCCCCGGAGCAAAACGAAAGTGACTGCACCTCTGCTAACCCTACTGTGTATGGGGCCCCGGAGCAGACGAAAGTCACTGCACCTCTGCTAACCCTACTGTGTATGGGGCCCGGAACCGACGGATGTCACTCCCACCTCTGCTAACCCTACTGTGTATGGGCCCCGGAAACAGACGGATGTCACTGCCCCCTCTGCTAACCCTCCTGTGTTTGGGGCCCCGGAACGGATGTCACTGCACCTCTGCTAACCCTACTGTGTATGGGGCCCCGGATGTCACTGCACCTCTGCTAACCCTACTGTGTATGGGGCCCCGGAGCAGATCGATGTCACTGCACCTCTGCTAACCCTACTGTGTATGGAGCCCGGAGCAGATCGATGTCACTGCACCTCTGCTAACCCTACTGTGTATGGAGCCCGGAGCAGATCGATGTCACTGCACCTCTGCTAACCCTACTGTGTATGGGCCCCAGAGCAGATGGATGTCACTGCCCCTCTGCTAACCTACTGTGTATGGAGCCGGAGCAGGACGGATGTCACTGCACCTCTGCAAAACCCTACTGTGTATGGGACCCCGGAGCAGACGGATGTCACTGCATCTCTGCTAACCCTACTGTGTATGGGGCCCGGAGCAGACGGATGTCACTGCCCCTCTGCTAACCCTACTGTGTATGTGGCCCGGAGCAGACGGATGTCACTGCACCTCTGCTAACCCTACTGTGTATGGGGCCCGGAGCAGACGGATGTCACTGCATCTCTGCTAACCCTACTGTATATGGGCCCCTGATAGGCTGTCAGCACTGGTCGCTATAGCAACAGACCTGTTCAATCTCTCTTGATAGGCTGCCAATGCTGGTTGCTATAGCTACAGACCCCGCTCCCGCCCCGGCCACACGGCGTAATTACGTCCCGCAGTTAAGCCGTGTGAACATAGCCTAAGGCTTCTTTCACACGGTGCGTTTTTGACGCATTTTTTGGTGCAGCAATATACAGCATTAATAGCTGTGCCTTCCTGCACAAAAAATGGGTCAAAAACCGCACTGTGTGAAAGCACCGTAAGGGTATGGTCACACTGCATGTTGAGTCCGTGTGAACGTAAGTTTTTAGATACATGTCCGGATCCATCTGTCGGACCCTCAACGGACCCAAACACGTATCTAATAAATAGCAGTGTGATTTACATTGCTATTACTTTGAAACACGCATCGGCGTTCACACAAGTGATCTGATGCGTGTTTTTTTAAACTTATTTTTATTTGAAAACATTTGTCAATGTACAACTATAGAAAAACTGATTGCAAAATGATACTTATACAAATTATACAAATTACATACCACATAAACCATCACATGATAGCTCACAATCTAGCATTTTGAGAGATAACCATAGCTAGATTAAACTGAGAGGTTAGAGAATGATATTCTAAATGATTATCTTATGTCACATAGTTGTATGTCTCAAATAGGATAAGGCCACATCCCCACGGCCCAGTACAAATACCCGTCAGTTAATCCTATGCAATGCATTAGGCTGTATAAATGATTGCGCCCTCTAGTGGTGAAGTGCCCTAAGGGGACAAAGTTAAAGAAAAAAAAAAAAGTTTTAAATTGTAAAAAAAAAATTAAAAACGTATTAAAAGTTCAAATCACCCAACTTTTGCCATTTTACAAATAAAAAAAATTAAAATAAAAAAAATTAAATAAAAAAGTTCCACATATTTGGTGTCGCCGCGTCCGAAAAAGTCCGATCTATTGAAATCATTTATCCTGTGCGCTGAACACTGGAGAAGAAAAAATTCCAAACGTCAAAATTCTGTTTTTTTGGTCATTTCACATCCCAGAAAAATTGGAATAAAAGTGATTAAAAAAGTCACATGCATTTCAAACTGCTAGCAATAACAAGTGCACTTCAGACCACAAAAAATTCCCGTCAATCACGTTCGTAGGTCTTAGTGTAAAAAAGTTATTGGTCGTACAAAATGCCGTTGTTGCACAAATTCCGAAAATAGAAAATGTTTGGAATTTGTTTACGGTAACAAAACATAACGGAAACCCTACATGTTTGGTATTGCCGGATGCGGCTCAACCTGTAGAATACAGAGAACACATCATTTTTTACCAAGGAATGAACATTGTAAAAAAAAAAACAAATCTCCTATAAACATGCCGCAAGTACTTTTTTTCATATTTTGCCCCACTTAGAATTTTTCTGCCTTTCCCCAGTATATTCTATGGTATGATGAATGACACCATTAGAAAGTACATCTTGTCCCGCAAAATAAAAGCCCTCATTTGTCTATGTAGGTGGAAAATTAAAAAAGTTATGGCTTTCAGAAGGCAAGAAGGAAAAAAATCTAGAGCCATATTATTATGACCATCCGTCAGGAACGGGTTAAAACTATGGGATGCGATCCTGCTGCAGGAAACACCATCCAAACATGCAGCTGCGTATTGGACAGTGTAACGTTAGACTAGACAGTCTTACGATGTGTGCCATGTGTCACAGTGTTGATAAATCTGGCGCAGGTTTACACAGTCTACTCTAACTTTACACCTTTACGCCAAAATTTTGCACACTAACCGACCGACCCCCCTTTATGCGAAGCTCTACGCCTTTCATGTAAGCCACGCCGCATTTTGTCAAACAAGGCCCAGAATTGTCTGGAAACTGTGTAAGACACATAATAAATGTAATATAAGGCTTTTCCGCAATTATTTTTGGCACAACCGCCTTGATAAATGTGCCGCGTTGTGTGAACCCAACCTCATCAATTGTGTTTGCATCCATGTATATTCACTTATTAGGCTGCTTTCACACGGTGCGCTTTTGATGCATTTTTTGTGCAGTAATGTACAGAAAAAATTGCAGCGCCTTTCTAAACAAAAAAACACATCCGAAAAACGCACAAAAAAATTCATGTTCGTTTTTTCGGATGCATTTTTTGTATAGAAAGGCGCAGCAGTTAATGCTGTACATTACTGCACAAAAAATGCATCTGCGTGTGAAAGCGCCCTTACAACTTTAGGGTACTTTCACACATAGCTGCGTCTTTTATGTGTTTTTTGCGCAGAAAAGCACAGCAATTAATGCTGTACCTTTCTGCACAAACATGCACCAAAAAACACATTAAAAAGGAAAAAAAATCTAAACTTTTTCTTTCTTCCTTTTTTTTTGGTTTGCATCAACATTTCTGACACCGGCACATTGAGTTAATGTATTGTTGGAGCCGTGTAGGGGATATTTGTTTTGTGGGGTGAAGTGTAGTGATTATTGGGGTATAATCAATTCACAGAAAAAGACTGTACTTACTGCTACACAAGCAGGTCACCACTCCAGTCCCAGTAGAAGGCAAGAAAAAAAAAAAATCTCAGAGTTACATGGGAGAAGCCGCACAGGTGCAGACACTGATGAGCAGCCACTCTCACACCTTCCATCCACAAGGGGAGCAGTTGCTTAGTCCATATCTGCAGACAGATTGGGCGTCAATTCACACCAGCATGCAGGAGAGCTGCAGCACCGCACAGAGGAGACTGCACAAGTGCAAAATACAGATAAACCACCACTCACACATTTACTATCCATGAGGAGGTGATTGCTTAGTATATAGGGTCACACAGATTAGGTGCCAATTCACACCAGCATGCAGGAGAGCGGCAGCACCGCACAGAGGAGAAACAGTGATACTGATTTAAAAAAAACCAAAAAAAAAAAAAAAACCCCACTCTACTACGCATGAGGGGAACGCCTGCCTTATACTAATGCAAAAGCAGATTAGAAACCAGTTCACACCAGTTTGCAGAAAGAGCACAGTATCATACAGGCTTGCACTGGTGTGAACTGGTCAATCAGACCAACCTTAGGTGTAGCTGTGATATCTCTCTAATTGGTATCACCTGTTGCTGCAGGTGATTGCATCGGGGTTAGCAACCTGGGAGTCCTCTGGATTGAAGACCAGATCCCTGTACAGGGATTCCTTAGACTCTTGGCGGTGTCAAGAAGTGGACGTGCTCAGTACAGCTGGCAAACTCCTGTTTGTTCTTCATTATACACAAAATGGTGGTTGGCGACTCTGCTGATAATTATAATCTTTATTTATATAGCGCCAACATATTCCGCAGCACTTTACAATATATGACTCTGTATGGCCCTGGTATCAGGAGACTGTGGTATTGATATGGGACTGCTGTGTGGTATGGTTATTCGGACTCTGTATGGTATTAGTGTGATGGTGTATGGCACTATTATCTGGACACTGTGGCATTGATAAGGGAGTGCTGTATGGCACTCTTATTGGGACTCTGTATAGCATTAATGTTAGGGTGGCACTGTTATCTGGGCATGATGTGGTATTAATATGGGAGCACTGTGGCACTGTTATCTGGGCGTTATGTGGTATTAATATGGGAGCACTGTGGCACTGTTATCTGGGCATTATGTGGTATTAATATGGGAGCACTGTGGCACTGTTATCTGGGCATTATGTGGTATTAATATGGGAGCACTGTGGCACTGTTATCTGGGCATTATGTGGTATTTAAAAATGAAAAACTGGGCACTTTTTATTTGGGCATTTTGTGTATTAAAAATGGAGCCCTTTGGAAAATGGTTTTTTGGGCAAATGTGGTAAATTAAAATGGGGGGCCCGTTGGGAAAATGGGAAATTTTGGGCACTAATGGGGGGGTAAAATATGGAAGCATGTTTGGCCCCGGTTTTTTTGGCAATTTTTGGTATTAAAATGGGGGGCCGTGGCACTTTAATTAAAAACATGGTTTTATATGGAAATGCTGTAATGGATTGGTTTTTTGGAAAAATTGAATTTGGAGTGCTGTATGGTACTTTTTAAAAAATATGTGGGAAATTTTTTATGGACTCGTTTTTGGACCCCCGGTTTTTGGCCTTAAAGAGGGTTTTCTCACCGGGTTAATTTTTGCCTTTTTTGTTAAAGATTTAAAAAAGTCATCCATTTTGGGCCCCCAAAAAGGTATTAAAGTTTCTTATTCCTTGGTATTTCCCCCTTTTGGGGGAAAAGACCCCAGGGCGGTATTTACGCCAGGGGTTTTTTGGAAACTTATGATTTAAGGCCCCATTGGGGGTTTTATGGGACAGGCCTGTAAATCCCCCCCTTTTAAGGCTTTTAGCAAATGGTTTTTATAGTACCCCTTGGGTTTAGGGGTTAGGAGGGGCCTTTTGGGAGGATTTAAAAGTGGGAATTAAATTTTTTAAAAAAAGAAAAGGAAAAGGGGTTGAGATGGATTTTGTATGGCAACCCCTTTAAATTTGTGGAACCCCCTTTTGGGGTTATGAAAAGGAAATACTTAAAGGACTGTGTATTTTTGGGAAATCTGTGGGAAATTTTTGATGGAAGGGGTTTAAAAGGGCCCGGTATTTTGGGGCACCTAATTAATATTAAAGGGAAAGGTGTATGGATGGTATTGGAAAACTTTTTATTGATATGGAAAATTGGCACTTTATTTATTTATGGCAATTTAGTGTGAAGGGGGGGAAATTTTTGTTTATTTGGGGGCACAAAGTGGGAATTTATTTTGGGAGGCCGTAAAGGCACTTATTTAAAAACTTTTTAATTTATTGATTTTGGGGGGGGCTTATGGGGGTACACCCCTTTTTTGGACAAAATGTGGTTTTTAAAATGGGAGGACTGGGAAAAATACTGGGTTAAAATTTTGGGAAAATTTTTGGGAAGTATTTATGGGAGTGGGTTATGGACTGGTATTTTGGGAACTTTGGGAAAGGGTGAAGGGAGTGCCCTTTTGGGAAAATGGTATTTTGGGCACTATGTGGTTTGATGAAGGGGGGGGCTGTTTTGGTACTGGTAAATTTTAAATTTTGTGGTATTGATGATGGAATTTTTCTGTATGGGACTGTTAAATTTTGGGCAAAATGTGGGAGTGAAGAAGGGAGTGCTGATGGTACTGGTAAAAAAATTTGGGCACTTTTTGGTATTTAAGGGTGGAAGGGGCTGGGATGGGACTGGTTTTTTTTGGAGAAAAGTTGGGAGTGAAGATGGGGGTGGGTGTATGGTAAAAAATATTTGACACTGTGGGAAATGATGATGGGATGCCTTTTTTGGCACTGGTAATTTTGGGCACTTTGTTTGGGATGAAGATGGGAGTGCCCGTAAAGGGAAACCGGTATTTGGACAAAATGTGGAATGATGGGAATTGCTGGGAATGGGGGAAATGGGGATTTTTGGGCCAAATTTGGTAAAAAGGGTGATGGGGATTTCTGTAAAGGAAATGGTATTTGGGCACTTTTGGGAGTGATGATGGGGGTGGGTGTAAATTTATACTGGTATTTGGAAAACTATGTGGTGTTTTATGGGTGGGAAATCTGTATGGTACTGGTTTTTTTTTGGGCACTGGTAATTTAGAAAGGGAGTGTGTATGGGTACTGGTTTTTTTGGACACATTTGGTATGATTATGGGGGTGCTGTATGGGCCCCGGGGTTTTTGGGAAAATAGGTGGTAGTGATGATGGGCAGTGCTGTAAAGGACTGGTATTTGGACACTGTGGTAGTGATGATGGGAGTGCTGTATGGTACTGGTATTTGGACACTGTGGTAGTGATGATGGGAGTGCTGTATGGTACTGGTATTTGGACACTGGTAGTGATGATGGCAGTGCTGTATGGTACTGGTATTTGGACACTGGTAGTGATGATGGGAGTGCTGTATGGTACTGGTATTTGGACACTATGTGGTAGTGATGATGGGAGTGCTGTATGGCACTGGTATTTGGACACTGGTATTGATGATGGGAGTGCTGTATGGTACGGGTATTGGACACTATGGGAGGTTAGTGATGATGGGAGTGCTGTATGGCACTGGTATTTGGACACTATGTGGTAGTGATGATGGGAGTGCTGTATGGCACTGGTATTTGGACACTATGTGGTAGTGATGATGGGAGTGCTGTATGGTACTGGTATTTGGACACTATGTGGTAGTGATGATGGGAGTGCTGTATGGCACTGGTATTTGGACACTATGTGGTAGTGATGATGGCAGTGATTTATGTCACTGTTATGGGGGCACCATACATATTACATTAATGACAGGGTGTATGGCAGTGTTACCTGGATACTCCTTGACATTGTTATGTAGATTGCTGTACGGCTATATTAGTAGGACACTCTATGGTATTGCTGTGCTTTGATGCAGCTGTTGTTGTGCATTATGTGGGGGCTCTATATGTAGTCAGACACTATGATTGGGGCCTTATGATAACCTATAAAGTGAGCAGTTCTACACGCGGAGCCCAAGGTCCGGTATCATTTGAAAACCAGTATGACTTCACCTATCAGGGTTAGTTCTTCCTGGGTGACCAGAGTTTGTCTTTATAGCACGTGTTATAAACACGAGATCCTAAAATTCTTTAATAATATTTTTAATAATAAAAAAAGGAAAAAAATTAAACAATTTATACATTTTCCAATTCCCACCAAGGTAAAAAAAATCTGTCGTATGATCAGTGATTGTCTTCTTGTCAGTGGTGCAGCTCATAGGACGTTCTATATAACAATGTTCATAGCCATGTTGTAGCTGAAGAAGAAATTGTTGGAAATAGTCGCTGGACCCAATTGTTAAGAGCAAGAAGGTAGCTTTAGGGGGCGCAAATGCCCCTCTGCCACACCAAACTATAGCAGTATTATGAATGGCAGATGGTGGGGGTGACCACTATTGCATACACTGACCCAGGACTCAGGAGCCATCTCTGGCCATATGGTCTTGAGGTCTTCTTCAAGTGCATAGAGGTGAAGTAATAGGCAGGACTCCACATTAGGACGTCCACCATGGTGGTTGTCATACAAGGAAAGGAGGACAAGACAGTCACGTGCGGTGGCCCAAATCAGAAGACTTTCGGGACCCTTCTCCCTTATAGACTTCTATACAAATTCTGCACCATCTTAGATAAGGTGTTGGACAAAGTTCACAAGAGAAGGTAGGACTCAGACGATGAAACCTTCTCGAGATTGTGCCGGCACCATCACGGGTACACCTCCTACCCTCTGGATATGATACGGATAATATTTTGGGTTCTCATCTGGAATCATCAAGATGGGTTCAGGAGTAGGAGCAGGGCTGTCTACCCTGGGTTTAGAGATCTCACTACTGATGATGGATGGAGCAGAAGGTTCGTCTCTTGGTGCCTCATTGTAGGCCCGCCGAAGGGAGTAGCTGATGTTGTGTGCTCGGTAGCCGGCGGCGGTCCGGACACTGCTGGCACGGCTATTGTTGTTACTTGGTGGAGCCGCTTCATCTTCTCTATAGACAGGAAGAAGATATCATAGGTGTTAGATTAGTCACCTAAAGATCAGCAGATTTCACAACCAAAAGAACAGAATGGGAGAAGCAATGTATATTTAGTAGCACTGGGGACAAGGAAACCAGGGCCAATTGCTTAAAGGGGGTATTCCCATCTCAGACATTTAGAGCACTTACAATTGGACCACTATTCTTGAGATAGGTGTGGTCCAAAGAAGGCAAACCAATGTCTATCAGACCTTTATGGCATGGCCTATGGATAAGGCTATGTTCACACGGGGTAATTTTGGCGCGCATTTGCGCTCTAATACGGGCAAGATGCGTGCCGAAATTACGGCAATCCATAGTTCTCATAGAGAACTATGGATTACGCCTCCTCTCCCCGCTCGTACAATACGATAGTATTGTACGCACGGGGAGATGAGTGACATGGCAAGTACGCGGCACAAGTAATGAATGTCAATGGGGCCGATAGGGTGACGGCCTCCCGCGCAGCGGGAGTACACGCGTATTAGCGCGAACTCCCGGAAGACACGATGTACTGCGGCGCATACTATACGCGCCGCAGTATATGGAAAAATAGGCCTAAGTCATAAAGGTCAAAGATGTTAAAGGGGTTGTCTCACTACAAGGATCGCTGCTTTTTATGTTAAAGATCTTGTAAATACAAGTCAATTTGCAATTTGTGTTTCTTAACAGTGTCCTACCTATTCCTAGATATCCCCTCTTGTATGGGCTGCATCAGCTCCTCAGGTCACTATCGCTACAGACCTGTGTGATCTCTCCTCATAGGCTGCCAGCACTGGTTGCTATAGCTACAGACCTGGCTTCTACTGCAGCCTAGTGGAAGCCAGTAAACACTTCCCTGAATTCAAAATGAATCCAGGACAATAGGACTGATGTGAGATGCATCAATGTAGTGAGAAAACCCCTTTAAGTGAGGTTATTTGGCTTACTATAATAATACTGTTTAATCCAGTTGACTGAAATCCAAGCACTTTCTATAGTGTAAAATGACCCATGTGCTTAGTTAGCAAGGGCGAATAGTCTTTATTTAACAGTACAATGGCGCCATCTTGTGAGCAATTATAAGAATTTTACCTGATATCATTAGCTAGCTCCTTCTCGTAGCGTCTCTTGTTGCAACAGCAAATCAGACACCAAATGAGGAGGAGGAGAAGAAGCAGGAGGAATATAGCGCCAAACACTGCTCCCACAATTATCCCTGTACGGTTACCTGGAGAAGAGAAAAAAAAATTGCCACCTATGTACAAGAATAGGTCAACTATAATTCTGCCCCTATGTACAAGAATATAATTACTATAATACTGACCCCTATGTACAAGAATATAACTACTATAATACGCCCCTATTTTACAAGAATATAGTATTATAATACTTGCCCCTTTGTCAGAAAATAACTACTATAATACTGCCCCCTATGTACAAGAATATACCTACTATAATACTGCCCCCTTTGTTCAGGAATATATCTACTATTATTCTGCTCCTATGTACAATATTTTAACTACTATAATACTGCCCCTATGTACAAGAATATAACTACTATAATACTGCCCCTATGTACAAGAATATAACTAGTTTAATACTGCTCCTATGTATAAGTTATAACTACTATAAAACTGCCCCTATGTACAAGAATTTTAAATAATATAATACTGCTCCTATGTATAAGTATATAACTACTATAATACTGCTCCCTATGTTTCAAGAAATAACTACTATAATACTGCTCCTATGTTCAAGTATTATAAAATACTTTAATACTGCTCCTATGTACAAGAATATTAACTACTATAAATACTGCTCCTATGTACAGAATATAACTACTTTTATAAAAACCACCCCCTATGTACAAGAATATAATTACTATAATACCGCCCCTATGTAAAATAATAATACTATAATACTGCCCCTATGTACAAAAATATAACTGCTATAATCCTGCTCCTAGTACAAAAATATAACTTTCTAAAAACTGCCCCTCTATGACAAGAATATAACTACTATAATACTGCTCCTATGTACAAGAATTAACTACTATAATACTGCCCTCTATGTACAAGAATATAAAATACTATAATACTGCCCCATATGTACAAGAATTAACTACTATAATCCTGCCCCATATGTACAAAAAATATAACTCTATAATACCGCCCCCTATGTACAAGAATATAACTACTATTTAATACCTGCCCCCTATGTACAAGATATAACTACTATAATACTGCCACCCTATGTACGAGAAAATTTTCTAACTATAATACTGCCCCCTATGTACCAGAATATAACTAATATTATACTGCCCCCTATGTACAAGAATATTTAACTACTATAATACTGCCCCCTATGTTTCAAGAATATAACTACTATAATACTGCCCCTAGTACAAGATATCACTATATAATACTGCCCCTATGTACAAGAATTTTAACTACTATAATACTGCCCCCTATGTACAAGAATATAAAAATACTATATACTGCTCCCTATGTACAAGAATATAACTCCTATAATACTGCCCCCTTGTACAAGAATTTACCTCCTGTAATACTGCCCCTATGTACAAGAATATAACTCCTATAAAACTGCCCCCCATGTACAAGAATATAACTACTATAATACTGCCCCCTATGTACAAGAATATAACTGCTATAATTCTGCCCTATGTACAAGAATATAAATCCTATAATACTGCCCCTATGTACAAGAATATAACTCCATATAATACTGCCCCTATGTACAAGAATATAAAATACTATAATACTGCTCCCTATGTACAAAAAATTTTAAATATTCAATATATTATACTGGGTCCTATGTACAAGAATATAACTCCTATAATACTGCTCCCTATGTACAAGAATATAACTCCTATAATACTGCTCCTATGTCAAGTTATAATACTATTTAATACTGCCTCCTATGTTCAAGAATATAACTACTATTATTACTGCCTCCCATGTACAGGAATATAACTACTATAATACTGTGCCCTATGTACAAGAATATAACTACTATAATCCTGCTCCTATGTACAAGTATATAACTACTATAATCCTGCTCCTATGTACAAGAATATAACTACTATAATCCTGCTCCTATGTACAGATGGGTTAGCGGCTCTGCGGCTCCCTCGGCGCTCTCCTCTCACCTGAGGCTACAGATAGGTCGACCACGCAGTTTCCATTCCCCACGTTGTTCCTCGCTGTACACTGATACGCCCCGGCATAGGCGTCGGAGATGTTCTTGATGAATAAATCCCCAGTGATCGGAGCTGCAGGGGGGCACATAGTTATTTCACATTAGAGCAGCCTGAATGAGAGATTTGTCTTGATACAAAATTCAAATCGTGATAGAAAAGCTGATGAGGATGAGTGAAGCATGATGGGACGGCGGTGTGGCGGCTGCACCATCTGACTTTAAGTTGTTTAAATGGGTTTTCTATAATTCAGGGGTAGAAAATAGAAATACAAACTTGACGAACTTGTGAACCCCTCATCATTGTTGTGGTGCCGCCTGCTGATGTCACGTTCATCGGTCATGTGACGCTGTAGCCAATCACTGCAGGTCGATACTGCCGAGGCCAGTGATTGGCTGCAGTGTCACGTGATCAATGGACATGATGTCATCAAGACGAGCACTGGAACCACAATGGAGCTGGAATGGGGGTGGCTTCACTAATTTGTTTTCTTATATTTTTATTATTATTCTACTCCCCTTCCATGGCCACCGTCAGGATACATTTTTTAAGGTATCCCAAAAGATACCACAAACGGAGGCCAAAAATTATATGCAAATTGAGCCCCAGGAAGATACCAAACTGTACATGATAGAATAATGAGGATATGTGATCCACTATGACATCATTACAAGTATATTACATCATCAACCCAGGCTGAGACCTACCCATGTTTAGAACCGGGGTGGCGGGGTTGTCCGGCCCGGCTATCTTCTGCCATCTATAAGTCAGCGGCTGGGATCCGTCACTTGTGCACTTCAGAATGACGTCCCTGCCTTTGGTCTGTTCTCATACAATGGAACAATGAGGATGCGATGTGGGCGCTAGATCCAGGGAAATAAAAGTAAGTGTGTTATAAATGGAATAAGAAACCATCTCAACACGTCTATGAAGTCAGATGGAGAGGGATGGACAAATGCGGTCACGCCCGAACAACGGGTTATGCTCTTCCGGGGCGTGAGCCAATCATGAAGCCATCAATATTGTGAGCCTTTTGGATAGAGGCAATGGGCCTTATGTATGAAAACTGTCTAACCGTAAGACTGTCCATGTTTCCCATAGCAACCAATCCGAGCCCATAGCAACCAATCAGAGCCCATAGCAACCAATCAGAGCCCACAGCAACCAATCAGAGCCCATAGCAACCAATCAGAGGTCAGATTTCATTTTTTCAGAGCACAAAATGAGATGTAAGCTGAGCTCTGATTGGTTGATCTGGGCAAAGACAGTTTTCATACCTAAGGCCCAATAGCATTGCCCCATTGAACAGTATCTTTTTCTTGGTTGGAGTTGTACTTTAGATTGAATAGGGCAAAAAAGTTCACCCTGACCTACTGAAACAGTAGACAATGGCCAAAAACATAGAGGCAGGCTTATACTGTCCCGCATGAGAGAAAGAGAAACCTCGTGTGGGGGTCCCTCCTGGGACACTAAGGGGCCGTTTACACGGCAGTGGACAAATACCGGCCGGTTTTGCGGCCGTCCCCACGGCTGCGGGGGGGACGGCTTTTCTCTGTGATGAGCGGAGAACAGCCCTCCCCCCTCCCATGGAGATGCACATGTTCCGTCCGGAAACCGGACGGAAGATTGTGCCTGGTCAATGTTTTGTCGCCGGTCCGCCGGCGACAAAACCGCCGGGCGGAAAACCCGTGCAGTGGGGACTGTGGGGACTGCTGCACGGGTTTTCCATAGAGCACAATTGTGCTCGTTTTCGGCCGTTTTTTCAGCCGGTCTGAAAAACCGCAAACCGGCTTAAAAACTGTCCGAAAACCCGTCCAGTGGGGACAACCCCTAAGAATAACAGGACTGTTACTGCTTATCAGGGAGAAAAGCAATAACAGAGATGCAAAGATAGTCATGGAGATAAATGTGCAGTAGGGTGGGCCCCAAGAATCAACTCCACTGGTGGGGCCCTAAGAATCAACTCCACTGGTGGGGCTCAAGAATCAACTCTACTGGTGGGGCCCCAAGAATCAACTCCACTGGTTACTCCCGAAATTCAACTCCACTGGTGGCCCCAAGAATCAACTCCACCCGTTTGGCCCCAAGAATCAACTCCACTGGTTTGGCCCCAAGAATCAACTCCACTGGTTTGGCCCCAAGAATCAACTCCACTGGTTTGGCCCCAAGAATCAACTCCACTGGTGGGGCTCAAGAATCAACTCTACTGGTGGGGCCCAGGAATCAATTCCTCTGGTTACTCCCGAAAATCAACTCCACTGGTGGCCCCAAGAATCAACTCCACTGGTGGCCCCAAGAATCAACTCCACTGGTGGCCCCAAGAATCAACTCCACTGTTGGGCACCAAGAATCAACTCCACTGTTGGGCACCAAGAATCAACTCCACTGTTGGGCACCAAGAATCAACTCCACTGTTGGGCACCAAGAATCAACTCCACTGTTGGGCACCAAGAATCACCCCCACTGTTGGCCACCAAGTATCAACTCCACTGTTGGGCCCCATGTATCTACTCCTCTGTTGGGCACCAAGAATCGACTCCACTGGTGGTACCCAAGAATCAACTCCACTGGTGGCCCCAAGAATCAATTCCACTGTTGGGCACCAAGAATCAACTCTACTGTTGGGCACTAAGAATCAACTCCACTGTTGGGCACCAAGAATCAACTCCACTGTTGGGCACCAAGAATCAACTCCACTGTTGGGCACAAGAATCAACTCCACTGGTGGCCACAAGAATCAACTCCACTGGTGGCCACAAGAATCAACTCCACTGGTGGCCACAAGAATCAACTCCACTGGTGGGGCCCAAGAATCAACTTGACTTATGCACCCCAGTCCAACAATGCATGGAGGGCTTCACTTCTGTCCTTGCAGATGCATCATGACATCTACTTATGACTCTTGCACCAAAAAACCTTAATGATCAATTTCCAGAAGATAGATGGAGCTTCTATTTAGCCAGAAGAAAGAGGTGGAAGGACCATGCCATGTAAGAGGTTTAAATGAGGACCAGAGGTTGCTGGCGGTCCACCACCGTTGTAGACTTTACCTTGGACTTGTAAGGTCACTTTCCTTGAGGCCACCCCAGGGTTCTTCTTTACTTTGCACTGGAAAGTCCCAGAATCAGAAACCTCCAGATGCGTAATTGAGATGGAGGCATCGCCCTTGCTGGGATCCGCGGTTTTGAAGGTCAGGCGGCTCATAAGGCCTGGAGGACCTTTCGGCACCACCCCGTTGTCCATGTAGGTGACAATCTGGTGGAATTCGGAGATGTCAACAGAATGGAGACTCTGATACCTTGAGGTAACATCAGTCTACTGGTCTAGCTGATGATGATGGATATACTCACCACTTTATCAAGTCCTGTGCTGTCTGGGTTCATCTGGGACCACTCAATGTCCAAGCTTCCGGTTTCGGAGGGGTCCAGGACATAGGTACAGCCCAGTGTCACGCTGCCTCCTTTAGGTTGCAGGATGGTTTCGGTACTTTGCTCTTGAATAGTAACAGCCCAGCCAAGTGTAAAAGAAAAACAAAAAAGTGTCAAACCCAAAAAGGCTTGAAAGTATAAATGATATAAGTGCAATAATCAGTGACAGCCACAGTGCCCCCATAACAGTGACATCCACAGTGCCCCCATAACAGTGACATCCACAGTGCCCCATAACAGTGACATCCACAGTGCCCCCATAACAGTGACATCCACAGTGCCCCATAACAGTGACATCCCCAGTGCCCCCATAACAGTGATATCCACAGTGCCCCATAACAGTGACATCCACAGTGCCCCCAAAACAGTGACATCCACAGTGCCCCATAACAGTGACATCCACAATGTCCCCATAAAAAGTGACATCCCAATGCCCCAAAAAAAGTGACACCCACAGTGCTCCCATAACAGTGACAGCCACAGTGCCCCCATAACAGTGACATCCACAGAGCCCCCATAACAGTGACATCCACAGAGCACCATAACAGTGACACCCACAGTGCCCCCGTAACAGTGACATCCACAGTGCCCCCATAACAGTGACATCCACAGTGCCCCCGTAACGGTGACATCCACAGCGCCCCCATAACGGTGACATCCACAGCGCCCCCATAACGGTGACAACCACAGCGCCCCCTTTACGGTGACATCCACAGGGCCCCCATAACAGTGACAGCCACAGTGCCCCCATAACAGTGACAGCCACAGTGCCCCCATAACGGTGACATCCACAGTGCCCCCATAACGGTGACATCCACAGTGCCCCCATAACGGTGACATCCACAGTGCCCCCATAACAGTGACATCCACAGTGCCCCCATAACAGTGATATCCACATTGCCCCCATCATAGAGATAGCACTAGCGCCCCCATAACAGTGACAGCCACAGTGCTCCCATAACAGTGACAGCCACAGTGCCCCCATAACAGTGACATCCACAGTGCCCCCATAACAGTGCCAGCCACGGTGCCCCCATAACAGTGACAGCCGCAGAGCCCCCATAACACAGTGCCCCCATAAAGGTGACCTCCACAGTGCCCCCATAACACAGTGCCCCCATAACACAGTGCCCCCATAACGGTGACAGTCACAGCGCCCCCATAACCGTGACAGCCACAGCGCCCCCATAACGGTGACAGCCACAGCGCCCCCCATAACAGTGACAGCCACAGCGCCCCATAACGGTAGCACCCACAGTGCCCCCATAACAGTGATATCCACAGTGCCCCCATAACAGTAACAGCCACAGTGCCCCCATAACAGTGACAGCCACAGTGCCCCCATAACAATGTTATCCCAGCCCCCCATAACAGTGCATCCCAAATGCTCCCATAACAGTGACATCCACAGTGCTCCCCAAACGTGACAGCCACGCCCCCCATAAACAGTACAAACCCATGCCCCATAACAGTGACATCCACAGGCCCCCAAACCCTGACAGCCACACTCCCCCCAAAACAGTGACATCCACAGTCCCCATAACAGTGACATCCACAGCTCCCCCATAACATGACAGCCACAGCTCCCCCAAACATGCATCCACTGGCCCATAAGGTGGCCATTATGTAATTGTGGAGTTCCCTGTACAGACAGAAATCTTTGCGCCATATTCGATCAATATAATTACTGGTATTGTTTTCTCAGGTTCACACGTGTGACCAGATGTGATGCCACCGACCAGGAGTCACCCAGCGTCACCATCTTGTGGGATCTTCTAGGAGCGGTGTCCTCAGGTGTGAGGAACGTGAGCGCAGGAATGTATCGTATCACACGACCGGTATCTCAGATGTCACACACTGTAATTCAGGTACCTAATTTGTCACACACGCACCCTGCAGGGAGGAGGCCACCACCCACCGCTGAATACCAGTTTCTGTTGGGCGTGCCCACTGGATAAAAATAAAAGTATTGGTTCCCTTTTAATCATAAGACATTTCATGCACACCCAGTGGACACCATCACATCACCTACAGGTTATGCTGCCACTCGGCTTTCCCAGACGCCTGAAAGGAAGACCTTTCCAATTAGGTAAAATGGTCAATGTGTTACTGTATGTGGCTGCCCCGGCATCAGTTTCGGGCTGAGTAGCCACTTAGATCTTTATCATTACATTCCAGTAAAAATCACGGCAAAGTTGTTGTACAGAAGACTGGAAAAAAATCAATATGAACACTGTTGTAGCCCCCAAAAGTCCCCTAAAAACACAAATAATCCTGGATATGCAGTGATAGGTGACCAGCTTCATGTGACCGCCCCCAGCATCAGTGCCAGGCTGGGTAGTCACTTTCCAGCAGTAATCATGACAAAGATGTTGTACAAATGCCTTGATGAGCTATGAGACGACCAATGTGGACACTACTGTAGCCCCCAAAAGACCCCTAAAAACACATATAAACCTGGTTATGCAGTAATAGGTGACCAGCTTCATGTGGCTGCCCCCAGCATCAGTGCCAGGCTGGGTAGTCACTTAGATCTGTATCATGAGTTTCCAGCAGTAATCATGACAAAGATGTTGTACAGAAGCCTTGATGAGCTGTGAGACATCCAGAATGGACACTACTGTAGCCCCCATAGGACCCCTAAAACCACATATAAATTTTGTTATGCAGTTGTAGGAGCTCCATGGCACTTTCCCCAGCATCAGTGCCAGGCTGGGTAGCCACTTTAATCTTTATCATGATATTCCAGCAGTGATCGTAGCACAGCCCTGGAAAGCTGTATGACATGTAATATATGGAGACTACTGTAGCCCTTAAAGGACCACAAAAAACACACATAGCTCTAGCTATACAGTGGTAGCCGCTCAGCTCCATATAGCTGCCCAGCATCAGTTCCAGGCTGAGTAGCCACTTAGATCTTTATCATTACATTCCAGTAGTAATCACGGCAAAGTTGTTGTAAAGAAGACTGAATTAAAACCAATATGGACACTGTTGTAGCCCCCAAAAGACCCCTAAAAACACATATAGGCCTGGTTATGCAGCGATATGCGACCAGCTTCATGTGCTGCCCCCAGCATCAGTGCTAGACTCTGTAGTCGCTCAACTCTTTATCATGAGTTTCCAGCAGTAATCATGACAAAGATGTTATACAGAAGCCTTGATGAGCTGTGAGAAGCCCGATATGGAACTACTGTAGCCCCCATAGGACCCCGAAAACCACATATAAATCTGGTTATGCAGTTGTAGAAGCTCCATGTGGCTTTCCCCAGCATCAGTGCCAGGCTGGTTGATCACTTTAATCTTTATCATGAGATTCTAGAAAGTTTATTGTAAAAAAGCCTGGGAAATCTGGGTGACAAACAATATGAAAACTATTGTAGTCCCCAAAGGACCCCTAAAAACACACATCAATATAGTTATTCAGTTGTAGAAGCTCCATGTGACTTTCCCCAGCATCAGTGCCAGGCTGGTTGATCACTTTAATCTTTATCATGAGATTCTAGAAAGTTTATTGTAAAAAAGCCTGGGAAATCTGGGTGACAACCAATATAAAAACCATTGTAGTCCCCAAAGGACCCCTAAAAACACATATGGGTCTGGCTATGCAGTGGAAGCCGCTGAGCTCCATATGGCTGCCCAGCATCAGTGCCAGGCTGGGTAGTCACTTAGATCTTTATCATGAGATTCCAGTAATGTCAGTAGATCACGTTGATGGGGATTGTTTACATCTCATACAGACCCACGTGCGCCGATTTGGTAATAACTACTCTCCTGCTGGTGACAGCTCAGTCCCTGCTATGTAAACACAGCTAATACCCCGCTTCCATGGGACGAGCTGTACCAAGCAGCAAAGGAAAGCTGGACTTGTTTTCTGTAGCAGATTAAAGGGAACATCTGCAATAGAAGTAAAATTCCAGGTAACTTTGTAGGGACTGGACTTGACTTGCATGATGCCTTCTACTCCACTCACATCCAGAGCTGCATTCTGGTAACTGTTTACAGCTCAGGAGTAAGATAGGCTGAAATATTGCTGAGCCGTCAGTGAAAAAGGTATAGAGGGAATTGTTGGAAAACTCCAATCAGGTCACAATAATGAGGAGAAATAGCGTGACTTCCCCTTTAAATCTAATAAAGTAGAAGAAATAGTGATGGCGGGATTTGAGGTGGTCTCTAGTAATTTCTCATGGAAGATGTCACCATGTCTGGCGCACCCTCCCCTGTGACCTCATAGCCTGCGCTGTGCCTGTAGCCCCTGGCAGTTAGATGTGAGCACAGACAATAGCCCTTGGGGAAGGCGGATGCAGAAGTGCTACTGTGCAATGTCCATATTTACATGACCGGAGAAGTGGTACTGGGCATTGTCCATATATAAAGGAAAGGAGAAGTGCTGCTGTGCAGTGTTCATATATCAAGGACAGGAGAAGTGGTCCTGTGCAGTGTTCATATTTACAGGACAGCTGAAGTGGTACTATGCAGTGTGCATATATACAGGACAGGAGAAATGGTACTTTTCATTGTCCATATATAAAGGAGAGGAGAAGTACTACTGTGCAGTGTCATATATATATATATATATATATATATATATATATATATATATATATATATAGCAGAAGTGGTACTGTGCAGTGTCCATATATACAGGACAGGAGAGGTGGTGGTGTGCTGTGTGAATATATACAGAAGAAGTGGTACTGTGAAGTGTCCATATATACAGGACAGGAGAAGTAGAACTGTGCAGGGTCCATATATACAGGACAGGAGAAGTAGAACTGTGCAGGGTCCATATATACAGGAAAGGAGAAGTAGAACTGTGCAGGGTCCAATATAAAAAAATACCAGGGAACAGGAGAAGTGGCACTGTGCAGGGTCCATATGTACAACACAGGAGAAGTGGCACTGTGCAGGGTCTATATGTACAACACAGGAGAGGTGGTACTGTGCAGGGTCTGTATATACAGGACAGGAGAGGTGGTACTGTGCAGGGTCTATATATACAGGACAAGAGAGGTGGTACTGTGCAGGGTCTATATATACAGGACAAGAGAGGTGGTACTGTGCAGGGTCTATATATACAGGACAGGAGAGGTGGTACTGTGCAGGGTCTATATATACAGGACAGGAGAGGTGGTACTGTGCAGGGTCTATATATACAGGACAGGAGAGGTGGTACTGTGCAGTGTCCATATATACAGGAGAGGTGGTACTGTGCAGTGTCCATATATACAGGAGAGGTGGTACTGTGCAGTGTCCATATATACAGGAGAGGTGGTACTGTGCAGTGTCTATATATACAGGAGAGGAGAGGTGGTACTGTGCAGTGTCCATATATACAGGGCAGGAGAGGTGGTACTGTGCAGGGACTATATATATACAGGAGAGGAGAGGTGGTACTGTGCAGTGTCTATATACACAGGACAGGAGAGGTGGTACTGTGCAGTGTCTATATATACAGGCCAGGAGAAGTTGTACTATGCAGTGTCCATATATACAGGACAGTAGAAGTGGTACTGTGCACTGTCCTTATATACAGGACAGTAAAAGTGGTACTGTGCAGTGTCCATATATACAGGACAGTAGAAGTGGTACTGTGCAGGGTCCATGTATGCAGGACAGGAGAAGTGGTACTGTGTAGTGTCCATTTATGCAGGACAGGAGAAGTGGTACTGTGTAGTGTCCATATATGCAGGACAGGAAAAGTGGTACTG
This sequence comes from Phyllomedusa bahiana, assembly GCA_025379985.1. Classification (NCBI taxonomy): domain Eukaryota; kingdom Metazoa; phylum Chordata; class Amphibia; order Anura; family Hylidae; genus Phyllomedusa; species Phyllomedusa bahiana. Next base: position 66,358 of record JAODAL010012001.1, read on the forward strand.
TGTAGTGTCCATATATGCAGGACAGGAAAAGTAGTACTGTGTAGTGTCCATATATGCAGGACAGGAGAAGTGGTACTGTGCAGTGTCCATATATACAGAGACTACCATTGGACCCTAGTCAGGCTGGATATCTTACTTGGGATAAGTGGAGTCCACAGTGACTTTTACCTTTATCCCTCTCCGCAGACAAACAGAAACTCAGAACTGGTTGAACAAGTCCCAGATATGTAAAGAATCTCGGGCTGTGCAGTATGATGGTGCGCGGCTGTATCCACCACTTCGGGAAATCTCTGCGGTTTCCGTCTTACTTCCTTTTTTTTTTTTTTTTTTTTTAAACTAATAAAAAATCCCCAGAATCCAATAGTCTATAGGTTTCCTGGTAATCTGGGGAAAATAGTCCTAGAACACAACTGCCCCTTGTATGTGTATTTAGCAGGGTGGCGCCATTTTTATTTTAAGACCCCTGACAGCCTGTGCAGCACAAGTGACACAGACCATTTGCAATAAATGTATTGGTCTAATGCATCTAAAATACTAAATAAACTGCTATGCTAATAGTAAACTACTGTTTCATGTACACAGCTCCTGTGCAAATGTATGTGTCTCCATAGTGACAGACCCCAAACTAATCCCATGTAATAGAATCCTTTGTAATGTGTTACGCCGCTTGTGCTGTCATGGTCTGTCATGGTCTGTAGCCATGGCGACACAGAAGATGGGTGTAGCCTTTAAAGGAGAGCCCCACTAACCACCCAATGTTACATTGATGACGCCCCCTATAGGAGAACCATGATAAATAGCCTTGAAAAATGCTAAATTAACCCCAGCAGTGGTAGTGATATGTAGATATATAAACCTGCACAGGGAGAGGGCTCCACAGAGAGGTGGAGCCTGACACACATGCCGGAAAAAGGTGTCAGAGACCAGGGTTATTCATACTGGCCAACCCTCAGAAACCGGGAAACAAATGGGCGGGGTTTAAGCCAACTCCATCCTAAAAAGGGTGGTCCTATAGGTCAGGTGGACCAGGGCGGGGATAAGATCTACTGGAATTGAGAGACAAGAGGTTGTCAGTTATGTAGTAACTAAGGTGAATACATTGAGTCTTATGTATGGAAACTGTATATCAGTAAGACTGTCCTTGTTGCTCATAGCAACCAATCGGAGCCCATAGCAAGCAATCAGAGATCATGGCGACCATTCAGAGCTCATAACAACCAATCAGAGCCCATAGCAACCAATCAGAGCTCAGCTTTTATATTTCCAGAGCTCTTTATAAAAAGAAAGCTGAGCTCTGATTGGTTACTAGGAGCTGTGATTGGTTGTTATGAGCTCTGATTGGTTGCCATGGGCTCTGGCTGCTATAGGATCAGATTGGTTGCTGTGAGTTCTCAGTGGTTGCTACGGGCTCTGATTGGTTGCTACGGGCTCTGGTTGGTTGCTATAAGCTTTGTTTGGTTGCTATGAGTTCTGGTTGCTTCAGGCAACAAGGACAGTCTTACTGCTATACAGTTTTCAGTCATAAGATCCAAAGACTTTATATTGTGCAGGGAATGAACCCTATGAGTAGTGCTGCGCTTCAGATTTGGGTCAAAATCAAATTTGATCTGAATCCCAGCATTGCAATTTGGGTTGTCTCAAATCTTGTCAAAAATCAGCAAAAAAATGAAACCTCGCTCTAAGTTGAGGTTGTGAAACGGATTCATGACTTCCGCTTTCAGCTCTGCACCGGAGGATCCGAACGGAAGCTCTGACGCAGACATGCACCAAGCCTCAAGCCGCGTTTCCTTCACCTGTCCCAAGGCAAACAGCCCTGGAGTGAGATGTGCCAAATGAATTAGGAGGCTTTCTAGCAGTCCACTCATGCCAAGTCCTGCCCACGTGGCCAAAAGTTGCCGAGACAGAAATCCATCTAAAAGTTGTACATTTTACCTGAATTTGCAACTTTGTACGGCAGAAAAGGGGTGAATGTGCTTTAGGGTTTGTTCACACGACGTGTTGGATCCATTTTTGGATCCGTTTAGGACGGATCCGAAAAACGTGCCACAAAGACTCATGTAAATCACCCTGCACATTGTTAGATGCATGTTTGGTCCCTTTAGGACCTGTTCACACGACGGATTTGGCCACGGTTATGGCCAAAACCGCGACAACATCGCGCTTAGTTTATTTACCTGGTTTCCTATGGGAAACCGCGTTAATATTCATACGCCATGGGTCTGGCCGCGGCTTTGGGACCGCGGCCTTGCCGTGCGTGTGGGAGAACTCTCCTGTCAATTCTTGACAGAGAGTTCTCAGTGCGGCGGCCGCGCGGTGTAGCCGCAGGCGTCGCCGTGGGTGGTGCGCGGCTGGCCTGCGGCTCGCGGCGCAGTTTGCCCCCTGCCTTTTAATTTGCATGGGGCAAACCCTCTCCGCAAGCCGCGCACCAAGCCACGCCCCGCCCGCGCCGAGACCACGCCCGCGCCGCAAACCCACGTCGGGAGAAGCGAGTTTGCGGCAAGGTTTGGCCACGGGAACCATGGTGAAAGCCGCGGCAGAGCCTGCGGCCAAACCCGTCGTGTGAACGGGGATCCAAACACACATCTAAAAACAGATCCAACACGCAATCAATACGCCGTGTGAACATACCCTTAGTGGATTCCCCCCGTAGTGTTTCTTTCCACTATGGCACGTGCGAGAGGTTGACAATCTGGTTTCTACATTGGGGCAGATCATGGCTCTCTGACCACTCTCCCATTTTCCCGAACTAGCAAATGTATCAGGCTCCACCTACTTGGGGACCGGTGGTGACTGGACTGTTCCTCTAAGCAGAGATCTCTGATTGACTTCCTTGACCTTCTCTACCATTCATTCCTCACTGTCTGTGTAAGGTCCTTTAAAAACATTTTGTCCCTCAGGCTTGGACAGAACAGATTCAGACAGGTTAAGAAACTCCCACAAAATCTAGTAGTGTACTCTGAAAATACCCATTTAACCGGTCGAATTACATTCCATTTGCCCCAGAAAAGTTCTTCTCATGTGAATTGGATCTTCATAAAACCATCCATGAGGAACTCGGGGTAACAGAAGGAACGTCCTCCTATGCAACGTTCTACTACTCTAGTGCTTAAAACCTTCTCCGTATTGTGTATACAGCTGGTATGAAAACTTATGGGACTCCATGGTGACGGCCCATAAACACTGCTGTAGTCTGAGCCCGCCGGCGTTTTACTCCACCCCACTATCGCTCCCTCTTCTTGATGTCCTACAGACAGTAGTAGAGTAGGCTGTAGGCTTAGGCCATGTTCACACGGCTTAAAATGGGCCGTATTTCGGTCCGTAATTACGCGCCGAAGTGCGCAAATTACGGGCTGAAAACGGCCCATTCATTACGGTAATTCACAGTTCTCATAGAGCACTATGGATTACGTCTCCCCTCCCTGCTCGGCGAATCCGCCGGGCGGGGAGATAAGTGACGTGAATTATACGCCGCTGGTAATGCAAGTCTATGGGCCGGTGAGGTGCCGGCCCCCCGCTCCCTCCCCGCCCCCAGCCACACGGCGTAATTGCGGGGCGTAATTACGTCCCGCAGTTAAGCCGTGTGAACATAGCCTTAGACTGCACAGAGTTTGTAGATAGACTGTTACTATAGAGACACATAGGGCTGCGTACACAAAACGGGAAGAGACTTTAAAAGAAAATGCACTAGTTTGTAATAGCAGATTTGGTGGGCTGCATCTACACGGCAATTGTAAGTCGCTGGTTGGATCCTATAACAGAATCCAACGGTATTTTACAATTGGTTTTAGTTTTTTGGGAATTCTTTTGCGCCTATTTTGCGGTCGGTTTTCGGATTCAGACAGCCCATTGATATTGAACAGTACATTTTCTGGCGGAAATTCTGCAGAAGAATGTACATGTTCAAAGTTTTTTGACAAGGTTTTCAGATTTCAAATTCGACCTCAGAAAATCCGAATCGTGTAGACGACATCTCGGATTTTCTATTGAGGTCTATGGGGATGATTTACAGTCGGATTTTCTATTGAGGTCTATGGGGATGATTTACAGTCGGATTTTCTATTGAGGTCTATGGGGATGATTTACAGTTGGATTTTCTATTGAGGTCTATGGGGATGATTTACAGTCGGATTTTCTATTGAGGTCTATGGGGATGATTTACAGTCGGATTTTCTATTGAGGTCTATGGGGATGATTTACAGTCGGATTTTCTATTGAGGTCTATGGGGATGATTTACAGTTGGGTTTTCTATTGAGGTGTATGGGGATGATTTACAGTTGGATTTTCTATTGAGGTCTATGGGGATGATTCACTGTTGGATTTTCTATTGAGGTCTATGGGGATCATTCACAGTTGGATTTTCTATTGAGGTCTATGGGGATCATTCACAGTCGGATTTTCTATTGAGGTCTATGGGGATGATTTATAGTCCAGTTTTTGACAGGTTTGAATAATGAAATCTGCTGCAAAAACCAAATGAAATATCGCGCCATATAGACGGGCCCTTAAAATACCGTAAACCACAGTCACAGTGCTAAGTTTCTTGGGACCAGGAGAGCAGATGGCAGAAAGGGCCTAAGAAGCAATCTACCCACCAATAATAGACCCCAAAGCCCCCAAATAGTCTTGTCTTCTCCTGGTCTTACATTAGAACCTAGGTCCCCTATAGGATCCTCTGCTACTCAGATGGGCCCGTCCAACTCCGATTACCCAAAATAAAATTGGCCCTCAAAAATAAACTCTACCCCCTGCTGTGACATCACAGATTTAAAAAAAATGCAGAGAATTACATATCACTTATGTATACACAAGGTTTTGGACAGGAGAAAGTCTTATAGTTCTGAAGTACAACCATCACCCACTGATGAACAGGCAGAAAACTGAGCAAATGACACCATGTTATCCACCCTCTAAGTATAGCCACTGATTGCGGAGGCTACTGCCAGGGTTGGGCACACGGGGTACCCCTTTCAATCACCTGTTATCATAGGGGTTGTCTCACCAAAGATATGGGATATGCTATCAATATCCGATAGGTGCAGGTCCCATCCCTTTAATACTAGACCATTTAAAGGGTTACCCTGTGTGGCCAACCCTGGCAATCAGCGGCTATATTTAGGCAGTGGAGAACAAGTGTACTCAGCTGTAATCTGAACTTCCATTGATTTCAGTGGGAGAGTCCTGACAATCGCTCCAGTCAAAGCAGAGAGGTTTTGAGACTTGTTCTTGAGATAGGTGCCAGTCCCAGAGGTGGAACCTGCACCTATCAGGCATTGATGGCATATCCTACTGGTATACCTTTAATGTCTATGGGATACCCCTTTAAGCACTGTGTTGTATGTCCCTATAAGATAACAGAGGAGAAGGAACAAACTACAGGCAGTCCCCGACTCACACCGTTCTGACTTGCATCTGTACACTAGTTACAAACGGAGACTTTTGGGACATGTTGGCACTTGTAGTTCTATGTTCCACAGCAGATAGTAGCTGTGGAACGACAAGTTCCAGCATGCCACAGCAACATATGAGCTGAAAATGAGGTGAAATCTTCTTAACAGGGTCACAGACAGCAAAACAAATGTAAAAACACTTCCCTGCACTATCCGGAACTAAAAAAGAAACCATTTTGTGCTGGAGTTACATTTAATAAATCTACCTGTTCCGACTTACATACAAATTCAACTTTAGAACAAACCTACAGTCCCTATCCCGTATGGAACCCGGGGACGCCCTGTATAGGTCTGAAGCTGTTGTAACTTCTCGCTGGGGAAGTGGGTCAGAGGTAGCAGTTCATACCGGGGCCACAGTCTGAAGGGGCCCATAAATAGCGCGATTTAGGTGAGGGTCCATATATAGATTTTGCATTGGGGCGCAGAAGCTTTAAGTTAATCCCTTTACATAACAAAGGCTGAAGGAAATTCTACTACTTTGAGTTCTACAAAAAGTAAACTTACAATTTGACAGCGAGTGAAATTACAGGACATGTAACACAGTATATACCCATTAACAGGCACTTACCTGGCATGAATCCCAGAATAACCCATGAGGTTGCCCACAGGTCACCCATTGTGATCCCAGAGGGGTCCGATCCTCCGTCGGCTGCGCTACTCCTGGGCAGCTGTAATGTTGATGAAGAACAGCGAGTGCAGAGCGTACTGTACACAGAGCAGAAGCTGCAGAACTTGTGCTGCAAGTCCAAGACACACCTGTATCAGGAGGGCCGAAGTGTCCTCTGCCAGGTGACTCCCAGGGAGGGTGGCTCACCACTCGCTCTACCATTGTTGTTCTTCTTTTGCCAAGTTGAGTAAATTGAAGCTTTGATTTGGAGTTACAAGACAATTGCTAAACATCAGAAGTGCACTCTCTGGTTTGGCCTTACAGTATGTAATACTTTTTTTTTTTTTTCTTTTAATTTTTTTCATCCCTTCCTTCCTTAATAGTTTTTCAGTTTATGTACTTATTTGAGGGCTTCTTGAGTACAGTGTGGAATTATCTGCAAGATGCAGCAGGGTGGGCTGGATTCTACACTGTGGACGGTGGGAGCTGAGCTCCTATAGCAGATTGCAGGAAGTAGTTCTATAGATATATAAGATATCAAGAAGGGGCAAAATACAAACCCCCGGATATAATGTTATTATTGGACTCCACTATCCAGAAAAGCATCAAGGATTTGATACTTACAATACCCTCCAAATGCACAAAATCAATTTATTTCATGTTCTAGGTTGCTAGTTTGGGAAGGGGGCGCTATTGTATTACTTGTAAGGCAAAGCATGTACAATGGGAAGTGGTGAAAATTGGTATTGCAAGATACAGCTAAGTGCCGACTCTTTAAATTGAATTATGATTTGTAAGAAACGTGTTGTAGTAAAGTCTTCCTCTTCCTTGCTGTCAACACAGATGACAAAATTAAAGGTAATTAATTTAATGGCAAATACTAGAGTCCCTTTAAGGCCACGTAGCGCCCCTCTATTCAATGGCCGCCAGGTATTTAGGGCACTGTGCCTCCTTTATAGGTATGTTTACAATGAGAGCAGAACTGGCAGGAGGACAGTGTTTACACAGTACCAAACAAAGATGTCTTTGAACTGTGACATGATAGAAGTGATACTGTGCAATAATATGTAAGTAACAGAGGATTGGTGGCGGAAGGCGTTTGGACATGATAGAAGTGATACTGTGCAAGAACTTTATAAGTAACATAGAGGATTGGTGGCGGGAGACGTTTGACAAGATAGAAGTGATACTGTGCAATAAAATGTAAGTAACATAGAGGATTGGCGGCGGGAGGCGTTTGGACATAATAGAAGTGAGACTGTGCAATAACATTTAAGTAACATAGAGGATTGGCGTCGGGAGGCGCTTGGGTCTGTCTTCCTATTTTGTCTCCGTTCTATACTTTCTGGTTCTGTGTATATAACACTTCATCCTTATACAAGTTTTACCACTTTGTAATCTACTCTGTGTTTCAATTCATTTTTAATTTCACTATCTCTGCTTGCTGTTAGTGAATGAGAACATGATCTGGTAGTTATTGTATTCTGTGAGGTGTTTGCAGACCCCATTGCGGTCCCCTTTGCTTCTGTAGCGCATCATGGAATAGCCGTATTATTAGAAGTGAACATGCAAAGCTGCACCTATTAAGTTGATTCTAAACTGGTTCCTAGTGGCGCAGCCCAGGAAATACAGAATATTTTTGGTCATAGGTGTGGCCAGGATGATTGGCATCATGTCTACATACATTCACCGGAGAATTGCTCCCTCACTTGTTGTGCAACACATCTGCGCTGAGGGCAAAGTGGAAGAAAATAACTGGTTCTCCACCCGAGTGTTGTCAGGATGGAGATACGGCTTATGCGGGATCTGTACAGCTCTAATAAAACTAGTATTAGGTGTGAGTCACATACGTCCCAATAGATGACGGTAAGGGTGGTATCCTGGTGCCAAGGCTAGTGCCATAGGATCCAGCACTGCTCCAACCTGCTCTATTATCCAACATGATGGCTCAAATACAGCGGCACAGCAGGTTGTATCACACATGATAGGCTTGGATATACTGCCCTAATAGACAGTATTATACATGACAGGCTTAGATACACAGCTCAGCAGACGGTATTACACAGGGTAGGATTAGATACACGGCTCAGCAGACAGGATAGGATTAGATACACTGCTCAGCAGATAGTATCACACAGGATAGGATTAGATATACAGCTCAGCAGAGTATCACACAGGATAGGATTAGATACACGGCTCAGCAGAGTATCACACAGGATAAGATTAGATACACAGCTCAGCAGACAGTATCACACAGGATAGGATTAGATACACGGCTCAGCAGACAGTATCACACAGGATAGGATTAGATACACAGCTCAGCAGACAGTATCACACAGGATAGGATTAGATACACAGCTCAGCAGACAGTATCACACAGGATAGGATTAGATACACAGCTCAACAGACAGTATCACACAGGATAGGATTAGATACACAGCTCAGCAGACGGTATCACACAGGATAGGATTAGATACACAGCTCAGCAGACAGTATCACACAGGATAGGATTAGATACACAGCTCAGCAGACAGTATCACACAGGATAGGATTAGATACACAGCTCAGCAGACGGTATCACACAGGATAGGATTAGATACAGCAGACAGTATCACACAGGATAGGATTAGATACACAGCTCAGCAGACTGTATCACACAGGATAGGATTAGATACACAGCTCAGCAGACAGTATCACACAGGATAGGATTAGATACATAGCTCAGCAGACGGTATCACACAGGATAGGATTAGATACACTGCTCAGCAGACAGTATCACACAGGATAGGATTAGATACCCTAGTTTAGCAGATAGTATCAGACATAACAGACTGAGATATACTTGACACAGTCCTGACAACTATGTATTACTAACCCCAGCTTTTCTGTGTCAATAATAATAATAATCTTTATTTCTATAGCGCCAACATATTCCGCAGCACTTTACAATATAAAGGGAATAAGCACAGACAATCCAGACATTACATTATAAAAAAGCTACTGACAAATGAGACACAAGGTGTGAGGGCCCTGCTCGCAAGAGCTTACAATCTATTAGGGTGTATGGGTGAAACAAAGGCTGACAAGTGCTTGGTTTACAATGGTCCAGCCATGTTACATAAATATGGGGTAGTATACATAACAAGTGGATGAACCTGCCATCCCAACCATTACATCTATATACAGGTAAGGGCCTGTGGGTGCCAAAGTGCAGGAAGTGACGAATCTGTAACAGAATTTGGGGGGTTGACAATTAGGGATCTTGGTCGCTTGTCTAAGAAGATGAGTTTTCAGAGCGCACTTAAAACTGTGAGGGTTGTGAGTGTGCCTGATCACGTGGGGTAACATGTTCCAGAGAACTGGTGCAATACGTGCAAAATCTTGGAGACGGTCATGGAAGGTTCGGATGAGTGAGGTGTGTAGTCTTAGATCAGTAGCAGAGCGGAGAGAACGGGCAGGGTGGTAGACAGAGATAAGGGAGGAGATGTAGGGGGGTGCAGCACTGTGGAGAGCCTTATGAGTGAAAGTGATGAGTTTATGTTGTATTCTGTACTGAATAGGCAGCCAGTGCAGAGACTGACACAGGGTAGAGGCATCAGTATAGCGGCTGGAAAGAAAGACAAGCCTGGCTGCTGCATTCAGGACAGATTGGAGAGGGGAAAGTTTACAGAGAGGAAGACCAACAAGTAGGGAGTTACAGTAGTCAAGACGAGAATGAATAAGAGCAGTAATGAGAGTATGAGTTGTTTCCACAGTGAGAAAAGGACGGATTCTGGAGATGTTCTTGAGGTGCAGGTAACAGGAGCGGGCAAGGGATTGGATATAGGGGGTGAAGGTCAGATCAGAGTCTACTATAACCCCCAGACAGCGGGCCTGCTGCCTAGGAGTTATGGTGGTACCACACACTGAGAGAGAAATAGCAGGGTGAGGTCGGTTAGTAGATGGTGGGATGACTAGAAGTTCAGTTTTAGTGAGGTTTAGTTGGAGATAGAGGACCTGATGTCAGAGACAGAGACAATCTAATTTCCCACTCCCTGACATCCAAAGCCTCATGACCTGTCCCTGTGTAATAGTTCAGTATCAGGATCCTCACGTGTTACAGCATAAGAAAGAGGAAGTCGGAAGCAGGGTTATCACTGAAGGTGAAGTTGGGGAGATAAGCGTCGGCCTCAGGGCAGCAAACTTCTGTTTGTTCTTTTTTCTGGACAACTTGGGAGTTAATATCAAAAAGGAAGACTAGAAATTATTTTTACAGAAGACAATATCCACTTATCAGCCATAACATTACAACCACTTGGCGTATAATATGTGTCCCCTTTGCTCTGACCCAACAAGGCCCGGACTCCATAAGAACCTCTGACGAGTCCTGTGGTATCAGATATTGTATTATGTTGCTTGGTGCGGCCTCCATGGAACTACGGTAGTTCTCCAGTTCATCCCGTAGATCAATGTTTCTCAACTCCAGTCCTCAAGCCCCACCAACAGCTCATGTTTTCAGGATATCCCACAGAATGCACTGATAATAATGACCTCACCTGTGCAGCATAATGTCCTCACCTGTGCAGCATAATGTCCTCACCTGTGCAGCATAATGTCCTCGCCTGTGCAGCATAATGTCCTCGCCTGTGCAGCATAATGTCCTCGCCTGTGCAGCATAATGTCCTCGCCTGTGCAGCATAATGACGTCGCCTGTGCAGCATAATGACGTCTCCTGTGCAGCATAATGAAGTCACCTGTGCAGCATAATGACATCACCTGTGCAATGCTGAGGAAATCTTGAAAACTTGACCTGTTGGTGGGTCTTGAGGACTGGAGTTGAGAAACACTGCCGTAGATGATGGATCGAGTGAGATCTAGGAATTTAGAGGCAGAGTCACCACATTGATCTCTTTGTCAGGTCTCTCTTCAGTGTGACCAGGGGGCCATTATCTGCTAGAAGAGGCCCCGGCCTGTATAGTGTTAGGTAGGTGTCTGTATAGTGTTAGGTAGGTGGAACGTGTCACAGTAGCATCTACATAATGGCAGGAGGCTCCCAGTAGAACATTGCCCATCACACTGCCTCCGCCATCTTGTCTTCTTGCCATAGTGCATCCTGCTGCCATCTTTTCCCCAAGTAAGTGACGCAAATGCACCCAGCCATCCACATGATGCCAGGACCCCCCAGCAGAACGTTGCCCATCACACTGCCTCCGCCATCTTGTCTTCCCATAATGCATCCTGCTTCCATCTCTTCCCCAGGTAAATGACACACATGCACCAACTGTCCGCATGATGGAAAATGAGATCCATCAGACAAGGCCGCCTTCTCCCAGTGCTCCAGGTCTGACGCTTACAGGCCCATAGTAGGCGTTCTTTGGTGGACAGGGCTCTGCATGGGTTCTCTGACCGGTCTGTGGCTCCGGGGCCCCATACACAGCAGCTTGCGATGTCCTGACATCTTTCTATAAAAGCCAGCATGAATTCTCCCAGTAATCTGTGCTCCAATAGTTCTTCTATGAATCAGACCAGACTGGCTAGCCTTCACACCCCATAGACATTAATGAGTCTTGAGCCCCCGTGACCCTGTCCTCAGTTATCAGGCATCCTTATTTGGACACTTATGGTAGGTACTAAAAGCTACCCACCAGAACCACCCCATAAGGCCTGCCATTCTAGAGGTGTTCTGACCCAGTCTTCCAAACATCACAATTTGGACCTTGTTGGAGTCAGATCCTTTGGGTATGTTCACATGGGTTTTTGCAGCGGCTATAGTACATGCCGCAATACACCGTGTGCTTTGGAACCACGAGCTTATCAGTGCGTAATTCCAAAGCACGGGAGGGCCGGCCCCATAGACATGCATTGTCAGCGGTGCGTATTCGCCGCTAACAATTGACATTTCAATTCTCCCCCCGTGCGTACAATACGAGCTATGGATTACCGTAATTGTGGCGCGCATTTCGCTGCGTATTAAGCGCAATACATGGAAAAATGCATGTCAAAATACGCGGCTAAATAAGCCGTGTGAACATACCCTTACACTTGTCCACTTTCCTGCTTCCAACACATCTACTTCAAGAGCTGCCTAATATACCCCCCCCCAAGCAGGCGCCATAAAATCGAGGTAATCCTCTCCACTTGTCAGTGGCTTTAAGTTATGCCTAGGCCGTGTAGTTACTGTATATAAGAGCAATGAAGAAAATGCTCAGATCGGGACGTGTGGCCAAACCTGAGCTGCAATGGATGACTATTTTCTTGCAATGCCCCCTGCAGGAAAAAACAAGGCATGACAGCCTATAGACAAACCACAGACAAGAAGCGTACGTCAAATACTTGTTTATGACACAGATGAAAAGTGAGACTCTCCAATAAGTGACCTGTGACACAACCCTAAACAATCCAGGGGTTCGCTCTCCTCAGTGGACAGTAGTGAGAGGAGCATTCGCTTTTCTTGCCACCATTGAGCAGTACTTGTCAGGGAGTCCGGCCATTCTGAAACAGAAGAAGGACAGGGGACAAGATGAATGGTCGGCGACTAAACCGGAAAACAGAGATGTTCTCTTGTGTCCAGCTCAGAGCTATATTTATGTCTAGGAGAGCTGGGTGACTAACACTATAGCTGTCATTACAGATCTCACATGTTAACTTGTTCTCTTGTCTCCTTGGTAACCGACCGCCACTTTGTGCTTCCAGTTGTGACTGGTAATGTAGTGTTATGAAAGAGAATAAGTTTCTGCAGCCAGGCCAGAGAGCGCGTACCCATGAGCGAAAATGCTGGTCTCCGCTATCCCGGCCACAGGCACTGTCACAGTAACGCTGCATTAGCAGCCACCACTGAAGGCTTATAGTGGTGGTCGGTTGCTAGGGAAACAAAAGAGCGACTTGAAGGTGTAAAAAAGGCCTGTATTAGGTAAAGCAGACATATTTTTTAATAACATGCATTTTGAAAATTGCTTACTTTACAGTAATTGGCCCTTGCTGTGATGGGAATAACCCTTTAAGGCCAGTGTGGATGAAACTGCAGCTGCCAATGTCTGTATGAGTTTGTTGGTTACATCACTGTTTCTCTAGCAAACTCACGCGCCCATTGGCAGCCGCACTGTAGGACCCCAGCCCAAAAGTCCACAACCAGCCTCTATGGCAGCTGACTGGCTGGAGCATATATTCATGCGTACAGCACTTGGCATTATGGAAATACCCCTTTGAGGAACAGCAGATTTGTCTTTCAGCAGTGTAGGAAAGCTGGATGATGACTCCTATGAGGGTTGTAATTCCCTCTGAGCACACGCTATGGCATGGTCACCGGTATACCTGTGCTCTGGCGTCTTGTCTTTCTCATACTCACTGCAGCTCTTTCAGCTTCTTCTGTTTTAGTTCATCCAGACGTGCCCTGCGCTGCCGGGCCTCTTCATCCAGCCTCTTCCCCTCCTCGAAGTGGGCAATCCGCTCATTGACCTGCTTCTGCTCGTTCTCCCGCACCTGACGCCTCAGCTCTCCCGCGTGCTTCATCACCTCCGAAGTCTTTTCCTCCAGCTCTTTCCGCTCTTTCGCCATCCTCTCTCGTTGGACTCTGGGTTGGGAAGATCAGGAGAAGTCTATGAAGAAACTGCACTAATATATCACTGACCATCCACGGTTATCTTTCTTCATACCGTAGAACCCTGTCAAATTCAGCCCGGTCCCGTTGAGCCTGCACAGCCAAGAAGTGCTCCTTCTGAGACACCTGCTCCAGACGAGACTTCTTCAAGATGGCGTTCATCTCTGTCTTCTTCAAAGCTTCCTCCTTCTCTTTCTGACGCCAAGCTCTCTCCATGGCTTCTTGGTTTCTCTTAGCCCGGAGAGCATCCTGGAAGTGAAGACATATTAGACAACGGATATTAATATTACGTCCTCCATCAAAAGTGAACTCGTAGACTGTTATGAAGATCACATTGCTGGAGTCGAAGAGTACAAGCCACCACTAGTTTCCGATACTACCGTGTACGGAAATCCCTTTGGAACTACTAAAAAATTTGCACCTATTGGACCCTTCAAATCAATGGGTCGGTGCTAAAACTAGAAAGCTCAAAGGTGTTTCGAATGGTGGACCTCACGGGGGTGAACTTAGGATCATTGTCTGTTGAGCTGGATTTCTCCTTTAAACCCATATCTGGACTAGGTTAATTAATTAAACGGACCACAGAAGAGACCACCAAAGGGACTGGTGACCATCACAAGGTGCCCATACATAAGAGGGAACCCTCAGATTTGCCAGTATTGACGACTATCTCATATGTATGAGGTTATGCTGATTCTACGATGATAGATGTCCGAAGAAAGAAGGGTCAAGCACACCGAATTTCACCACAGGAGAGAAGCCGCCACCAGAGGTGTCCGATAGTGGTTTATTCTCCCCTCATTACTGTGTATGGGAGAGTCGGGAAGAATAGCTGTGATCTGAACAGGCCATGGAAGCCATATTGGCACCTGAAGAGATCGCTTCATGACCACACATATGTTCATAGCTGTATGTGACTGGTCATGTGCCACCATCCCCTTCACTGACACTTAGGGCGACATCTCCCAATATGAATGCACCATAGTTTTGGTGTATTTTGCGCCCAAAAATTTTGACGCCATATTCTCAATATAAATAAACTGTAGTATACCACAACTAGGCGCATTATACGCCGGGCACAACACATTGTAAAGCGCCTAAAAAGGCGCATTACATATAGTAGCAATGATACACTGTGTGCCCCCATAACACAATGCGCCTATTGAGGCGCATTACATACACTACCCTGTTTCCCCGAAAATAAGACAGTGTCTTATATTATTTTTTGCTCCTAAAGACAAGCTAAGACTTATTTTTTAGGGGATGTTTTTTTTTCTCTATGAACAATAATTCACATTTATTGTTGAACAAAACATCAATATGTATTAATATACTGTATTGATTCCATCACAGACATCAGCATAAGAAGCCAAACTCTGAATTGCATAAAAAAAAATGCACTATGTCTTATTTTCGGGGGTGTCTTATTTTCGGGGAAACAGTGTAGTAATGATGCTTTATGTGCCTCCGTAACGTAATGTGCCTCGATAGGCTCATTACGTACACTAGCAATGATATGCTATACGCCTTGATTGCGCTTTGTTTACCATGACGCCAACATTTTTAAAGGGTCGTACTTTCAGGTGCACTTTACACTGTTTTAATGTGCCACAAAGCGGACGTGCCGTCACCACTTTTGGGACATGTTGCCCTTAGTCTGTTAGTTTATGTGAATAAGCTGTTGGTTGGCTGATAAGTAAAGGGTGGTTACGTTGCTGTATGCATAGGATCTGTCATAAATATCTGATAGGTCCAAGTCCAACCTCTGGGACCCAGGCTGATCTTGAGAACTGGCCCCCAAACGTCTATGTGAAGGATGGAGAGGAGGTTGTGCTCACCTTGTACTCTCCTTTATTTCCTATGGGAGTTTCCAGTACAACCAGTATAGCAGAGTGGTGTGCTTGGCAGTACTGGGAACCCCCATTGACGTTAACAGAGTACAGCACAAACGCCACCTCCTCTCACTTCTGCATGGAGACTTTTTGGAGCTAGTTCTTAAGATCATTGTAGGTCCCAGAGGTTGGATCTGGACCTATCAGACATTTATGGTACATGTTATAGATATGCCATAAATGACTGAATGGGAACACCCCTTTAACATTTAAACCTTCTTCCAAGGTTTATGTGATAGTGACATGATGGGCACATACACATGGCAGGTACCTGCTCTGCACGGTGGTCCTGAGCTCTTTCCTGCAGCGCTCGGAGGCGTGCAACTTCCTTTTCTTTCTCCTTCTTAATTTTCTGCTGCTCTGCCTCGTATTCTGCTTCTCGAGCCTGTAAGTTAATGAAGATGAAAATGAGACTCCTATACATTGTGAGGACAAGGCCAAATTAGAAGATCTTAAAGGGGTTGTCTCACTACAGGGATCGCTGCTTTTTATATTAAAGATCTTGCAAAAACAAGTCACTTTGCAATATGTGTCCATTAACAGTGTCCTACCTATTCCTAGATATCCCCTCTTGTATGGGCTGCATCAGCTCCTCAGGTCGCTATAGCTACAGACATGTTTGATCTCTCCTGATAGGCTGCTAGGACTGGTTGCTATAACTACAGACCTGTTCGATCTCTCCTGATAGCCTGCCAGAGCTGGTCACTATAGCTACAGACCTGTTCGATCTCTCCTGATAGGCTTCCAGTGCTGGTCACTATAGCTAGAGATCTGTTCCATCTCTCCTGATAGGCTGTCAGTGCTGATCGCTATAGTTACAGACCTGTTCAATCTCTCCTGTTAGGCTGCCAGCGCTGGTCGCTATAGCTACAGACCTGGCGTCCTCAGCAGCTCCTCACTGCAGGCCAGTAGCAGCCAGTAAACAGGCCTCTGAATACAAAATTGAAACCGGGAAAACAGGACAGAGGTAAGATGAATTGATGGAGTGAGACAACCCCTTTAAATCTCTCCAGCTGTGAGAGAACTATAAGCCCCAGCATGTCCAGTGAGTAGAGACTAAAGGACTGACAAAGTAAAGCATTCTTGTAGGATATTGTTCTGGATTATTCTCTGTTCAGCAGTTTGGCACAGGACCATTGTCATCTGACGAAACCTCGTGGCATCTTTTGCGGTATAAAAATTCCTCTTCTTGATTCAAACCGTGTGTTGTAATAGAAGCCGTGCGCTTCTGAATGTGACTCTGATCTTACAATGCGCTGTCTGGTTCTTACAAGCCGATGTTGTTTTGTGGGTTCACTTACCAGACATCAATATCAAGAAGTCTTATAGTCCCGATAAGCTAGTGGGACATCTGAGGGATGGGTAAGGTCAGGACTGGGACAATCTATTCCGTGCCCTAGGCAAAAAAGGCATATAGCCTCCCCCAATAGAAAAATCAGCCCACAATATACCTCCTTGTGCCCCTGTCCAGCCTGTGATGAGGTGGCGCCCTAGGTGGTCGCCTGCTCATCGGTAAGGTTAGCGTTCCTATGGAAAGGGAATGACCACTTTGGGTCACCCCTCTCTACAGATCTGCTAACCTCATCGTAGCCCCGTCATCCCCTCCTACCATTTTCTGCTTGGTGTATTCCAGCACTCGCAGGTCCAGCTGCCGCTCCTGCTCCTTCCTCTCTATCTTCTTCTTCTCGTTCTCAGCGTTGATACGTTTGATCTCCGCCTGGATTTCCAGTTGTTCTTCTCTTTTCTTCTCCAAATCCTGGAGGAAACCAAGAAAATCCCACAAAGGAAACAAAAATCAGTGGAAAATGTAAAGACGAGTTCTGTTCTGCCGATAATCCTCCTCAAGGTGTCTGGTTTTAGTTTTTTGGGGCTGAAATGAGTTGTTATACTATTGATGTGTATTGTGTGTTTCAAACGTATATTTTTACTATTATTTGTACGGACGTATGTTTGGAATCTTATCCCTTAATACTGCATGCACTATAGAAGAGCCAGCTGGACTGTTGACTGATGTACATGTGTACTAGTCAAGAGGCCGTGGCCCTCCCCGAAACATCCCATTACTCTGTATAGTGTCACTGTGTTTGGGGAGGGCTGCGGACGGCTACACTAGCGTGCATCCTCTATTGTTCCCTATATCACATCATCAATGGTCTCTATGATATATGGCGGTACATGCAGGGAGAGATGGTGAAGGCCAGTGACTGACTGTAGCAATATTTGATTGATGGGTGTGTTAGTGGTGGGGGTCAGGCAGGGAACACTGGAGCAGTGGTGGCTTCAGAAGAGAGTTAAAGGGGTTGTCTCACTACATTGATCTGTCCTGTTTTCTTGGTTTAATTTTGAATTCAGGGGCGTGTTTACTGGCTTCTACTAGGCTGCAGTAGAAGCCAGGTGTGTAGCTATAACAACCAGTGTTGGCAGCCTATCAGGAGAGATCAAACAGGTCTGTAGCTATAGCGACCTGAGTAGCTGATGCAGCCCATACAAGAGGTGATATCTAGGAATAGGTAGGACATTCTTAATGGACATACATTGCAAAATGACTTGTTTTTGCAAGATCTTTAACATAAAAAGCAGCAATCCCTGTAGTGAGACAACCCCTTTAAAGGTCTTTTTTCATATGATAGCAGTTCCAGCCTGGTAAAAAATGTTTTTTTCTAGAATTTTCAACAACCCCTTTAAATTATTTTATAGCCCCATTAGGGTATTTTACAATGAGACCTGCTGAACGTTTCACAGGAAATCTTTTAGTCCCCCGGTGCTAGGGCAAACTATCAGCCAATAGGATGACAAGGATAACCTTCTCTCTATCTTACTGCCTATATGCCACGGTCGCTATTGACTGCAGCATCTAGGGGGTTAGAGGTGGAGAGCAGAGCTTTTTCTGATCCTGGTTCTTATAGCCAGCTGTGAATAAAACCTGGGGTTGTTCCTACTCTTTGCACATGCTGTATATCATGGAAGCTTTATATAAGGCAACCCATGATGTACAGCTCCGCCAAGCCGGCTTGATCGGTTAAAAGGTTGTTGTCTTCCACTTACTGCCAATCTTATACAATTGTGGGTCAGTCAGTAGACCTGTTGCAGTCAGGCCTCTTTCATCGAGCATCCAATAATCAGGATATTTTAATAATTCTACATTAAACTGTCCATTGCCATGTTCCCTGGGACAGTCAACATGGCCGCCACAGCAACTCCAACTGGGACTGTCAACCAGCTTTCCCATTGTGTAAATCTTTCTAGGTAAGCCCTGATTTAACTCTGAATTACTTGAGAGACCACCTTGCCGATCTTAAGTCCATTGGGCCCTGGCACTATCTCTGAGGGGCTATCACGAGTCCTCCCCACAGTGACCGTCCGCACCATAGTCCACCTCCTCCTCCCACGGCTCACCTTGTAATCTTCCATCTGAAGCTCCTCCAGATACTGGAGCAACTGCTGAGCTTCCTGGTCTCTCCTTTCCTCCTCCAGGATCCGGGACCGCTCGTTTTCCTCCATCTGGCTAATGATGTGGAGTTTTCCTCTGTAGAAAAAAAGCTCAAAATCTGCACAGGAGAAGCACAGGTGTACTGATGGATAAAGGTGGAACCAGGGGCGTAACTAGAATTCATAAGGCCCCATATTGAAGTAAGTTGGGGCCCCACCACCTAATATCAATAAAAACAGCAGCAGAAGTAGAAATAATTAATAGGTATAAATAATACTGCCTTATACCAGGGTGCTATAAATAATACTGCCATATACCAGGGTGCTATAAATAATACCGCCATATACCAGGGAGGTATAAATAATACCGCCATATATCAGGGAGAGATAAATAATACCGCTATCTATCAGGGATATATCAGGCGAGCAGAAAGCCACCAACTGCTTGTTCCCTACAAGAAGGAACAACGTTCTTCTACCCGAGTAGGGCCCCCTTAACATCTGGTCCCCATAACAGTCGCTATGGCTGTAGTTACGCCCATTGGTGGTACCAAGATGCAGCCTCCTCTCCTCATATGACCCCCATTACCAATACCTGATCTTTTCCTGTTTGCGCATCTCCTCGATCTCCTCCTGCATCTTGATGGCTTTCTGCCGTTCCACCTCCATCATCTGGTCCAGCCTCTTCCCCTCTTGCCCCAGTTCCTTGGAGATCACATTTTTCTCTAGAATTTGGGCGTCACGGATGGCGTGGCACTTGGCGTGCAAAATCATCTGTTGTTGGCAGCAGCGGGTGACAGAAAAATAGAGTTTTGCTCAGACTCCTTATGAGGTTATAGTTTGTAAGGGAGGAAAAAAAAAAGACTTCCATCCAGTTCATCCTATTGTCCTACAGTGTTGATCCAGAGGAAGTCAGAGACCCCTTGGAGGGGGATCACAAGGGTCCTCTATTTTAGGGAAAGAATTCCTTCACGACACCAAATCTGGATGTCAGGATGAATCCCTGGATCAACGACTGTGCTCCAGAAATCTAGTCACTATCCAGTCCAGAACTGTAGTCCTGGTTTGGTGTTAGAATGGGTCAAACAAGCTTCGGGAGGTCCTGACCACTAATTCTTTTCTCTGACCTTAACCATAACCTTTTTTAAGGGCTAATATACGGTCGGGCCACACTCCTGGTATGGCGGCACTTCCGATCCCATGTGACTAACCAGAAGTGACGCTGCAATGGGAGCTCTACCAGACCAGGAGTTTTGTGAAATAAGATAAGGTAGTCGTCCATTTAAAAAAGAAAACGCTGTAGTCTGCCGCAGAGGGGCTAAAAGTGAACCCTGTTTCAACCCGGGTGACCTGTAATTGGCTGCAGGGTCATATGGCGATAATTCTGATGTCATTAACAGGCACCACGAGACGCGGATGGCGCCGCTCCAAAAAAATCATTATTATTTTTTTTTTCTATTGTACCTCCTACAGTGTTTTTTTTTTTTTCTTTTTTTAATCCGACAAGCCCTTTATCCTCAAAAAATTTAAAAAGCAATAAATAAATTTATGGTCCATTTTTTTTTAGCAAATTTTGGCCAAATTTAATAAAACCGCTTAGATTCAGGTTGATTTTGACATTGACCTCGATCCAAATTGTAACACTAGTCTCTTACAAATGATTACCATGGGGCCTTGACCCCAAACTTCACAATATTTGACAGGGCATGCTGGGAACTATCCCTACCAGTGTCGGACTGGCGTGCCTATGGCCCACCAATGGTATTTCATTCTGGGGCCCACCACTGGAGCCGATTCTTGGGGCCGCCACCAGTGGAGCCGATTCTTGGGGCCGCCACCAGTGGAGCCGATTCTTGGGGCCGCCACCAGTGGAGCCGATTCTTGGGGCCGCCACCAGTGGAGCCGATTCTTGGGGCCGCCACCAGTGGAGCCGATTCTTGGGGCCGCCACCAGTGGAGCCGATTCTTGGGGCCGCCACCAGTGGAGCCGATTCTTGGGGCCGCCACCAGTGGAGCCGATTCTTGGGGCCGCCACCAGTGGAGCCGATTCTTGGGGCCGCCACCAGTGGAGCCGATTCTTGGGGCCGCCACCAGTGGAGCCGATTCTTGGGGCCGCCACCAGTGGAGCCGATTCTTGGGGCCGCCACCAGTGGAGCCGATTCTTGGGGCCGCCACCAGTGGAGCCGATTCTTGGGGCCGCCACCAGTGGAGCCGATTCTTGGGATGCCACCACTGGAGCCGATTCTTGGGGCCGTCCTAAGTCTCCTATACATGACTCTTATATTCTGCCTCTTGCTTTTTGCCTTTCTGCCTCTCCCATATGCGGTTTGAATTAAATTCCAGGCCTGCCATGCTCAGAGTTCCCAGGGGGGTTTCCTCTGTTCCCCTGTGGACCAGTTCGACCCTGACATCTACACAGCTTGAAAGCCAAAGATCATATATATTGAGTTATATGATTCCTGTCCTGTTTGAATATGAATGTCTCCATACAGTCGGCATACACACTGCATAGCAGCTACGTAGCGCTCCCTACCTGCAGCAGCGAGCGGCCTCTGGACCCACCTCATTGAGTCTCTTGACCTCGTCCTCCTGCTCCATGCGCATGGTGTTGGCCCTCTGGAGCAGATACTGGGCCCTCTGCTGCGCCTCCTCCTCCAGGTCGCTCAGCTTCTCGTTCTTCTTCCGCAGCATCTCCTTCTGTTTCATGAAGTTCTTACGTTCACTGACCGCGTCCTGCAGGTGAGCACAGACCATGACCCCTTTAATGTGAGAGCCCCCCCCCCCCCCCCGAACCCCACAACTACCCTATTCCCAGTCTTACAATGGCCGCCTCTTTTTCCTCTTTCCGTGCCTGCATCGCCTTCTCCTGTTCCTCCTTGCTCAGGACCCAAGCTCTTGCCTTGATGCGACTGAAGTCCTGGTAGGTCATGATCAGGGACAGGCCGGAGGGGTCCTCGGAGGGCACGCTGCCAATGAGAACGCTTATAACTCTGTGGGTCCAGACTAAAGAAACCTAAAATGTGCTTAAATTTGCTGCATGAGATGAATACGGGTTATTGTTTTCTGTTATCAGCCGCTTCAAAAACGACTCCCACCCCCCTCCACTCTCCATAATCGCTGTTCCCTGTTATCTCCATAGTGAAAACCCCATAGGCCCAATTCTCTCCCCAAGGACAAGAGACGGCCATGTTTGCCAACACACGTTAGATGCTTACACCAGGTCTCGGATCAGGTCACTGGTGATGATCCGGATGGTCTCGGGCTTGCGACCCCGGGTTGGCGCGGACACAGCCTTGCGTCGTCCAGTTTCGGCTTTCTGCACCATCGGATCGTCATTTCTTGGTTGTTCCTTGTTAGGAAAACAAATAATTTATATTTAAACAATTTTCTCTTGATTTTGTATTGATCCCCTTCAAAACAAATGTATGTATTGGTTCTCAGTGCCACGCGTAGGCTCCGCTGCTACTATCATCATGGCAGTGCCTAATCTGCTAAACACCGGCCCTCAATCACCTGGAATTGTGATGTCACCTTGATGCTGCGCTGTTCTTCCTGTCAAATATATGGTGGAGTTATCAGCAGAGTGTGAACAGAGACCAAGAATACAGCTCATAGCGCCTCTCAGGGCTCCACCCAAAACTCCACCCTATTGTCGTTCTGATTCACTTATGTTACAGCAAGCTGTTAAGTGTGTCTTGACTGTTACCTAGCAACCAGGGCTTCAGTCATTGGGTGACTACAGAGAGCACCCCTGGGGACAAATACAGCCAAATGCTGAGTGATGATGGTGTTGGGAAGTGCTTGTATAAGGGTCACCTCCATCTGGTATGATGGTGTTGGGAAGTGCTTGTATAAGGGTCACCTCCATCTGTAGATGATGGTGGTGGGAAGTGCTTGTATAAGGGTCACCTCTATTCGGTGATGGTGTTGGGCAGTGCTAGTATAAGGGACACCTCCATCTGGATGATGGTGTTGGGAAGTGCTTGTATAAGGGTCACTTCCATCCAGTGATGATGGTGTTGGGAGGTGCCTTGTATAAGGGTCACCTCTTTTCGGTGATGGTGTTGGGAAGTGCTTGTATAAGGGTCACCTCCATCCAGTGATTATGGTGTTGGGAAGTGCTTGTATAAGGGTCACCTCCATCTGGTATGATGGTGTTGGGAAGTGCTTGTATAAGGGTCACCTCCATCTGTAGATGATGGTGTTGGGAAGTGCTTGTATAAGGGTCACCTCTATACGGTGATGATGGTGTTGGGAGGTGCTTGTATAAGGGTTACCTCTATACGGTGATGATGGTGTTGGGAAGTGCTTGTATAAGGGTTACCTCTATACGGTGATGATGGTGTTGGGAAGTGCTTGTATCAGGGTCACCTCTATACGGTGATGATGGTGTTGGGAGGTGCTTGTATAAGGGTCACCTCCATCCGGTGATGA
The DNA here is from genome assembly GCA_025379985.1 of Phyllomedusa bahiana. Classification (NCBI taxonomy): domain Eukaryota; kingdom Metazoa; phylum Chordata; class Amphibia; order Anura; family Hylidae; genus Phyllomedusa; species Phyllomedusa bahiana. Next base: position 89,743 of record JAODAL010012001.1, read on the forward strand.
TGGAGGTGGGAAGTGCTTGTATAAGGGTCACCTCCATCCGGTGATGGTGTTGGGAAGTGCTTGTATAAGGGTCACCTCCATCCGGTGATGATGGTGTTGGGAAGTGCTTGTATAAGGGTCACTCTTTTTCCAGGTGATGGTGTTGGGAAGTGCTTGTATAAGGGTCACCTCCATCCGGTGCAGAGGGTGGTGGGAAGTGCTTGTATAAGGGTCACCTCTTTTCGGTGATGGTGTTGGGAAGTGCTTGTATAAGGGTCACCTCCATCCGGTGATGACGGTGTTGGGAAGTGCTTGTATAAGGGTCACCTCCATCCGGTGATGATGGTGTTGGGAAGTGCTTGTATAAGGGTCACCTCCATCCGGTGATGATGGTGTTGGGAAGTCTTATAGGGTCACCTCCATCCAGTGATGATGGTGTTGGGAAGTACTTGTATAAGGGTCACCTCCATCCGGTGATGATGGTGTTGGGAAGTGCTTGTATAAGGGTCACCTCTATCCGGTGATGATGGTGTTGGGAAGTGCTTGTATAAGGGTCACCTCCATCCGGTGATGATGGTGTTGGGAAGTGCTTGTATAAGGGTCACCTCCATCCGGTGATGATGGTGTTGGGAAGTGTTTGTATAAGGGTCACTTCCATCCGGTGATGATGGTGTTGGGAAGTGCTCGTATAAGGGTCACCTCCATCCGGTGGTGATGGTGTTGGGAAGTGCATGTATAAGGGTCACTTCCATCCGGTGATGATGGTGTTGGGAAGTGCGTGTATAAGGGTCACCTCCATCCGGTGATGATGGTGTTGGGAAGTGCTTGTATAAGGGTCACCTCCATCTGGCGATGATGGTGTTGGGAAGTGCTTGTATAAGGGTCACCTCTTTTCGGTGATGGTGTTGGGAAGTGCTTGTATAAGGGTCACCTCCATCTGGCGATGATGGTGTTGGGAAGTGCTTGTATAAGGGTCACCTCCATCCGGTGATGATGGTGTTGGGAGGTGCCTGTATAAGGGTCACCTCCATCCAGTGATGATGGTGTTGGGAAGTGCTTGTATAAGGGTCACCTCCATCCGGTGATGATGGTGTTGGGAAGTGCTTGTATAAGGGTCACTTCCATCCAGTGATGATGGTGTTGGGAAGTGCTTGTATAAGGGTCACTTCCATCCAGTGATGATGGTGTTGGGAAGTGCTTGTATAAGGGTCACTTCCATCCAGTGATGATGGTGTTGGGAAGTGCTTGTATAAGGGTCACCTCCATCTGGCGATGGTGGGGTTGGGAAGTGCTTGTATAAGGGTCACCTCCATCTGGCGATGATGGTGTTGGGAAGTGCTTGTATAAGGGTCACCTCCATCATGGCATGATGAGTGTTGGAAGTGCTTGTATAAGGGTCCCCTCCATCCGGTGATGGTGTTGGGAAGTGCTTGTATAAGGGTCACCTCTATCCAGTTATGATGGTATTGGGAAGTGCTTGTATAAGGGTCACCTCTTTTCGGTGATGGTGTTGGGAAGTGCTTGTATAAGGGCCACCTCCATCCGGTGATGGTGTTGGGAAGTGCTTGTATAAGGGTAACCTCTATCCAGTGATATGGTTGTTGGGAAGTGCTTGTATAAGGTAACCTCCATCTGGCGATGATGGTGTTGGGAAGTGCTTGTATAAGGGTCACCTCTTTTCGGTGATGGTGTTGGGAAGTGCTAGTATAAGGGTCACCTCCATCTGGCGATGGTGTGGGGAAGTGCTCGTATAAGGGTCACCTCCATCCTGTGATGATGGTGTTGGGAAGTGCTTGTATAAGGGTCACTTCCATCCAGTGATGATGGTGTTGGGAAGTGCTTGTATAAGGGTCACTTCCATCCAGTGATGATGGTGTTGGGAAGTGCTTGTAAGGGTCACCTCCATCTGGAGATGATGTGTGTTGGAAGTGCTTGTATAAGGGTCACCTCTTTTCGGTGATGGTGTTGGGAAGTGCTTGTATAAGGGTCACCTCTATCCGGTGATGATGGTGTTGGGAAGTGCTTGTATAAGGGTCACCTCCATCCGGTGATGGTGTTGGGAAGTGCTTGTATAAGGGTCACCTCTTTTCGGTGTTGGTGTTGGGATGTGCTTGTATAAGGGCCACCTCCATCTGGTGATGGTGTTGGGAGGTGCTTGTATAAGGGTCACATCCATCCAGTGATGATGGTGTTGGGAAGTGCTTGTATAAGGGTCACCTCCATCCGGTGATGATGGTGTTGGGAGGTGCCTGTATAAGGGTCACTTCCATCCGGTGATGATGGTGTTGGGAGGTGCCTGTATAAGGTCACTCCATCTGGCGATGATGGGGTTGGGAAGTACTTGTATAAGTGTCACTTCAATCCTGTGATGATGGTGTTGGGAAGTGCTCGTATAAGGGTCACCTCCATCCGGTGATGATGGTGTTGGGAAGTGCTTGTATAAGGGTCACTTCCATCCGGTGATGATGGTGTTGGGAAGTGCTTGTATAAGGGTCACTTCCATCCAGTGATGATGGTGTTGGGAAGTGCTTGTATAAGGGTCACCTCTTTTCGGTGATGGTGTTGGGAAGTGCTTGTATAAGGGCACCTCCATCCGGTGATGGTGTTGGGAAGTGCTCGTATAAGGGTCACGTCCATCCTGTGATGATGGTGTTGGGAAGTGCTTGTATAAGGGTCACCTCCATCCGGTGATGATGGTGTTGGGAAGTGCTTGTATAAGGGTCACCTCCATCCGGTGATGATGGTGTTGGGAAGTGCTTGTATAAGGGTCACCTCCATCCAGTGATGATGGTGTTGGGAAGTGCTTGTATAAGGGTCACCTCCATCCGGTGATGATGGTGTTGGGAAGTGCTTGTATAAGGGTCACCTCTATCCGGTGATGATGGTGTTGGGAAGTGCTTGTATAAGGGTCACCTCTTTTCGGTGATGGTGTTGGGAAGTGCTTGTATAAGGGCCACCTCCATCCGTTAGATGGAGTTGGGAAGTGCTTGTAAAAGGGTCATCTTCCACCCAGTGGATGATGGTGTTGGAGCGAAGTGCTCATATCAAGGTCACCTCCAATCCGGTGATGATGGTTTGGGGAAGAGTAACTGAATAATGGGGGCAGCTCAATCAGTGATGAAAGGTGGGGAGTGGATGTGAAATGGGTCACCTCCATCGGTGATGATGTGTTGGGAATGCTTGTAAAGGTCACCTCCAAATCCGTATGATGGTAATGGAAGTGCTTGTATAAGTTCACCTCCATCCGGTGATGATGGGTTGGGAAGTGCTTTGTATAAGGTCATCCGTCCATCCAGTATGAATGTGTTAGACACTACCCTTTTATATAAGGGTACCTCCAACGTGAATATGTTGGGCAAGTCTTAATAATGGGTCACCTCCATCCAGTGATGAAGGTTTGAGAAGTCCTCGTATAGGGTCCCTCTATCCAGTGATGAATGGGTAAGTTGGGGAGTGCTACGTATATAATGGAGTCACCCTCCAACGGTGAAGAGGTCGTTGGAAGTGCTTGTATAAGGGTCACTTCCATCCAGTGATGTATGTTTTTGGAGAGTGCATGTATATAAGGTCCCCTTTATCGGTATGGGTTGGGAAGTGCTTGTTATAAGGGTCATCCTCTATTCCGGTGATAGATGGGTGTCGGGAAGTGTTCTAATAAGGGTCCTTCATCCGTGATGAAGGTGTTTGGAAGTGCTTGTAATTAATGGGTTTAAATTTCACGTGAGATGGTGTTGGGGAAATCTTGTAAAGGTCACCTCCATCCGGTATGAGGTGTTGGGGAAATGCTTGTATAAAGGGTCACCCCTCCCCTGAGATGGGTTGGGGGTGCTTGAAAAAGGGGCCCTCCATCCGGTGAATGGTGTTTTGGGAATGCTTGTTAAGGGTCACCTCCCCCGGGGATGATGGGGTTTGGGGAAATGTTGAAAAAGGGTCACTTCCATCCGGTGATATGGGGTTGGGAATCTTGTATAAGGGTCCCCCCACCGGGGATGACGGTGTTGGGGAAATGCTTGTAAAAAGGGTCACCTCCATCCGGGGATGTGGGGGGTTGGGGAAATGCTTGAAAAAAGGGGTTTCCCCTTTTACAAGACTTCCCAACACCAAACACACCGGGAAAGGGGTGGCCCCCGGCAGTTTTTGAAGGGGGTCCCCCACTGTCCCCATGATGATCACTGCACCAACCCTTTACTCCAAACAGGGTCCGAAAACTCTGAGCTCGGCCTTGGTGCGGTACTTCCAGGATTTGGATCGGTGCGAGCCGTTAGATCCCGAGCTGATCGACCCCACGACACTCTCTGGCTGCAAAAAAAGATTCAGAGGAGGAAACGGAGAATTATACAGCGCTGAGGTGTGAGAGAAGCTGAAGGTGACAACTGGGGGGGCGCCACACATAGACAGGCTGAGCAACCCAAAACAATGCCACGGCACAGCAGGGGATGAAATGAACACATAGGGGTTTGTTCACATGGCGTCTTTTTCGGGGTTTTTTTCGGGGGGATAATTCTCTGCAATCCCCAAAATAAGCCCCGCACTAGGTAATTATAGCCTCACTGATTTGTTTTCCCCCAAAGGGATTTTGCGCTGGAGAAAGAGCTATATTTACTTTTTGCCCTAGGCAAACTTTAAAATCTTCTGTTCTAATTATAAAACACTAAAACTTAACTTTTATTATGTATAACACTGAACCTCTATACACACTATTTAAAAACCTGATTTCTAACCTCTCAATATCCTACTTGGGCAGTCATCCCTAATCCAATGGACATAAAACATATAAGGTTTTCTTGTGAGACCCTTCACCGGACCTCTATCCCCTGATGAAGCCAGTTTAGCTGGTGAAACATGTTGGGGAGGTCAGGCATGACGTTTTAATTTGTGAGTTCTCACCTCTTTCTACAGAGGGTACCACAAGGAAACCTTATATGTTTTATGTCCATTGGATTAGGGATGACTGCCCAAGTAGGATGTTTTAAATTCCTTATTGGAGTTAGTAAATCACTGTATATATAAGGTTCCCCTGTTAATAGGTGGAGTTCCACCAGACTTGATAATATAAAGGAGTTATTCCTTCACAATTAGAAAGGGATAAATGGTGAGGTTAGAAATCAGGTTTTTAAATAGTGTGTTATAGAGGTTAAGAGTTATACATAATAAAAGTTAAGTTTTAGTGCTTTATAGATTGAGAACTGATAGGGTTTAAGTTTGCCTATGGCAAAATAGTAAATATAGTGATCAAAAGTCACTCTCTGTTCTCTTGCTAGATTCCCATTTTTTTGGAGACTATCTGGGAGAAAGAAGTGACATGAGTCGGGGAAAGTGAAAGTGAATGGGGGCCGGGACAGAGCATTTTAGAATTACGTTCTGGCCAGCATGTACTTCTAAAACACCCGGAATATTGCGGCGCGTACAGTACTTGTGAATATTCCCTAAAAATAGAGAAAAAGCAGGAATAAAGTTATCCTATTTATTGTGCACTAAAAGAATTCGATGCAGAGAAAATGTTTCGGGAAAAAAAATGAAAGGGGGCAGAAAATTTCAGAAAAAATTTTTGAATAAAATTCACAGTAAAAATCACTGTTCCCCCCGGGGTGGTTGTCAAAAATGGAAAAACACCAAAAAGATGGGGACGGAGTTCTCAAAAACGATGCACCAAAGAGTTTTTCCAAAATGGGTAACCCCCAAGCGCAGAAGGTGCCAACATATATCCAAAAACAATTTAAAGAGGTTTTTAAACACAAGGGGGGGCAATTTTCAGATACCCTATTATACTTTGGGGCATAAACCACAAATATTAAAAATTTTCATAGTTTTTTTAAAAATAGAAATAAGGAAAAAGGCCGGCGTTTCACAGGCAAAATACGCCGGGCCGCCTTTTTTCAAAGTATATTTTAAAAACTGGTTCAAAAGAGCCACAACGTCAAAACCGGTTTTAAGGGGCCTTTTAAATTTTAAATGTTAAAAAAACTTTAAAAACTTCCGAGAGCGCTTTCCATTCAAGATATGTGCTTACAAACTATGGCTTAAAAGTTTTCTCGGTATAAAAAACCATGTTAAAATAAAAAAACATAACAAAAAGGAAACCCCTTGTTTTTAAAAAGAAAAGATGCATTTCAAAACCCCAACAACCACTTTTAAGAGCATTAGGCTAAAAGCAGGGGGGGAAATTGAAGCTCCCAAACAATGAAAAGAAATTAAAGGCCAACCGTTTAGCCAAATGAAAAAGATAAGAAAGGGTAGAAAGAAAAGAGAGAGATAGGGAAAAGAGGGGGATAGGAAAAAAAAGAGAGATAGGAGAGGAGAGAGAAGGAGAGAAGAGAAAAGGAAAAGGGGAGAGAAGGGGAAAGATAGGGCAAGAGGAGAGATAGGAGAGATAGGGGAAAAGGAGAGAGAAGATAGGAGAAGAATAGGAGGGGGAAGATAGGGAGAGAGAGAGAAGGAGAAGAGAAAAGAGAGAGAGAGCTAGGGAGGGAGAGAAAGGAAAAAGAGAGATAGGAAAAAGAGGGGATAGGGGGGAAAAAGGAGATAGGGAAAAAGAAGAGTTTGGAGAGGAAGATAGGAAAAGAGAGAAAAATTTGGAGATAGAAGATAAGAGAGAGAGATAGGGAAGAGAGAGAGATAGGAAAAAATTTGATAAAATAGATAGGAGGGTTTGGAAAAAATATAAAAGGAATAGAATTAGATAATAAAAATTAGATAGAAAGAAAAGAAGGAGATAGATAGATTAAAAAGGAGAAAGATTTGAAAAGATAAAGGAAAAAGATAGAAGATAGGAATAGATAGGGGGATTTGGAGATAGGAAAATAAAAGGGTAGGGGGATAGTAATAAGGTAGGGGGGATAAGATGGGAGATAGGAGATAGGAGAAAGGGAGAAAAGGAGATAGGAGATAGGGGGATAGGGGGAATAAAGGGGATAGGGGATAGATAGATATGAAAAAGGGGATAGATAGATAGGAGGGTAGGAGGGTAGATAGAAAAGGAATAGGGGAAAAATGATAGGAATAGGGGATAATAGATAGGAAAATAAAATAGGAGATAGATAAAATAGATAGGAAATTTGATAGGAGATAGGGTTTGATAGATAGGAGATTTTAAAAGGAGAAAGATAGAAAAGATAGGGGGAAAAGATATTAGATAGATAGATAGATAGGGTAGGGATAATATTAATAAAATAGATAAGTAGATAGGAGAAAAAAATTAAATTAAGAAAAGATAGGAGGGTAATATTAAAATAGATAGATAGGGTAGGAGATAATAAATTTGAAAAGATAGATAGATAGATAGGGGATAGATATTTTGATAGGAGATAAATATTGAAAAGATAGGAGATTTGATAGATAGATAGGAGAAAAGATTTTTAAAATAGATTTGGAAAAATAATAGGGGGATAGATATTAAAATAGATAGGAGATAGGGTATAGGATAGATATTAGATAGAAAATGGGATAAAATTGTAAAAATAAGGAAAAGATAGATAATAGATAGGAGATAGATAGATAGATTTGGAAATAGAAAATATAATAGATTTAAAAAGGAAGATAGAAAGGGGAAAACCCCCGTCCCCGTTTTAAAAACCCCCTGGGCAGGCCGCTGATTTATAACACCCCCGGGGCACTTTGTTCAA
>JAODAL010012002.1:0-97342 GCA_025379985.1 Phyllomedusa bahiana
ATATAAAATTTTTTTAAAAATTGTTTTTTTTCCTTTCAGATGGGGCACCCTCGGGGGCTTTTTCCTTTTGGGGGAAATTTTTTTTGTTTTTTTTTTTTGCACAAAATTTAAAATTTTTTGTTTAAAAAGATTAGGGTTTTTATTTTTTAACATATATTTAATATGGGAAATTTTTTCAATTAAAGATTTAAAAATCCCCAAATTTTATTTTTTGTTTTGTTTTATGTTTGGGGTTTGATAGTATGAAAAATTTTAATATTAACATACCAGGGGGGGGATAGAGCATTCCTGTGAGAAGTGGAATTTTTTTCCCATTTTTTATATGCTTCCATCTAATTTTGATAGGGGATTGCCCCCCCCTTTTTTTTTTTTCTTTTCTTTTGGGACAATTTATACAATGCAACTTTTTGACTTAAAATTTTTTTTTAGGTTAAAATCTATTTTAGGGGTTTTACATGGTTAATTTTTTTGTTTTTTTATGTATAAAATAACCCATAATTAAAAGGCCCGGCCCCCCCGTAAAAAATTTCGCAAAGTTGGAAATTTGGGCCTTAAATCCAGGGCCCGCGCCCAAATTTGTAAGAGGGAGGCCGGGGGAAAAGCCATCTTTTTATCGGGCGTTTTTTCCTTCCCGGGCATGCGCAGTTTGCCTTTGCATTTTTGGATGTGTGAAACCCCGGGGGGAACCCCCAGCCGAAATTCCCGGCCATCGCAGGGACGGTCGGGAGGACGCTGAGAAAAAAGTGTGAGGGGAACCAAAACATGCATCCCTGCTAAAAGGGGGGTGAGCCGAGGGTTTTTCACTATGGTAATATTGATTGTTTTTTAAGTTGGGTTTTTTCACTATGTTTTAAACTACCCTTGCTTCCATAAAAATTTTGTTGTTTGATTAATGACCACATGGAAAATCCCTTTTTTCTAAACAGCAGGTGGGAAAAGGCCCTTTTAAATTTTTTAAAATATTTTGGGGCTTTTTAAAACATTTGTGATTCGGCCCGCTTTAGGGAAAGGCCCCCATTTTAGGTTTGGGTTGGGAAAAGTTGCATTTTGTACTCCTTATGGAAAAAAGAGTTTCCGTTTAATCCATCTGGTTTCAGATTTTGGGTTTTCAGCCATTTTCTCTTAAATTTTGTAAGGCCTTTTCCCTTTTTTCCCGTTTTAAAAGCCCCAAATCTGCAGTTTTCAGCCAGAAAGTTTAAATTTGAATAGTCCTTCAAAAAGTCAACCCCCCCCCACCCAACTGACAAACCTATTACTTTGGGGAAAAATAAAAAAACATTGAAAAAAAATGTCAGTGGGGGGGGCTAGGCCCCTTTGGGGGGCGGGCTAACACCTGGGTCATGAATAAGAAATTTTTGGGGGGGAAAAAGCTCTAAAAAAATGCAGATTCTTTCAGAAAAAGGGGCACAGCGCTGGGAAAAAGCAGGGATGACACTAAACTTTGATGCCCCCCACAAGGGGCATAACCTATGTGACAGTTTCCCCTTTAAGGAATATATTCACGGGTGTAATGAGTATATCGACCCCACAGGTGTTTTACTAATTTTTTTAGTGTTGGGCTGTGAAAATAAAAATATTTTTTTCCAACAATCTGCAATTTTAGCTTACAAGGAATCCTGGAAAAAAGCACTCCAAAATTTGTTACCCAAGCTCTTTAAATATCAGCCACCAATTGTGCAAGTTCTCCCACTTAAAAAGATGAGAGAGGCCTGAAATTTGACATCATAGGTAGACCTAAAACTATGGAAAACAAAATGAGAAAACAAATCCCAAAATCACATTGTCTGATTTGGAAATGATATATTTGCAAATTGTAGTGGAACATAAGTATTTGGTCAATAACAAAAGTTCATCTCAATAATTTGTTATATATTCTTTGTTGGCAATGTCAGAGGTCTAACGTTTTCTGTAAGTCTTTACAAGGTTGGCACAGACTAATGCTGGTATTTTTGCCCATTCCTCCATGCAGATCTCCTCTAGGCAGTGGGAGATGGGAACAGTGGGAGGGAGTGGATGTCGACGCTCTGCAGACCTCCTGCAATGGTCAGTTCACATGCCTACAGAGCTGTCACCTCCATCCACAAGCTCTTTGTAACCAGAACACCTGCATTGCTGTAAAGTTATACATACAGCCTGAACTGATGAAACAAATGTGAGAAATACACTCTTCTCCCCCACCCATATAACATATGCCTTATACACTCTGCTCTGTTATCAGGCAGGACTGTATAAGACTGTGTGTGGGGGTGAAATTTTAGCAGTAGTATTAAGTAATTGCCCAGATCCTTCACTTTGAGCTGTCACTGGAAGATGTCAGAGGAGCTCAGACAGTCTTTATTACACAGACACAGCCAGCAGAGAGAACTGAGCAGCTATTTTCACTTTCATTTTCTACAGCTCAGAGAAGAGTAAGCTCACAGCACAGGGTGTGTGTCCCAACAGGACTGAACTAAATATCAGCCAGCCAATCACAGCAAAGGGGGTGGCCTGACCCCAGGCTTCTGATTTAGCTCTAGACAGGGGGACATGTATGAAAACTGTCTTGGTCTAAGACATTTCTTGTTGCCGATAGCAAACCCAATCAGAGCGCCCCTTTCATTTTTTCAGAGCACTATATAAAATAAAAGGGGGGAACTCTGATTGGTTGCTATGGGCAACAAGGAAAGTCTAGACCAAGACAGTTTTCATACATGTGACCCTTATAGTTTAGCTCCTAGCTCCTTATATACTGATTTAGGTCATACAAACCAATTGTAAAAGTGCTTATTTGTACTGTCCCCATCATTACAGATAATATCTTTTAGCGAGAAAACCTCTTTAAGAGAACCTTTCACTGGAATCTTCTTAATGCCCTTTATTTTAACAGACACATTAAGAACATAAAAAGTATACATTGGTTATTATATAGAAAAAGGAAAGCAAAAAGGTATCGGCAATAGAAAAAAAAAAACTATCCTGGAGAATGGATGATCAAGAGCAAGAGACCCCAAAGAAGAGATTCCATGGAACATGGCAGAAACTGTTGGGAATGGATTAAATTTAATTTTGGGGAAGGGTTTTTAAACCCCTTTTATTTTAAACAGGGATTTTTTGCTTACATTGGTTTCCCAGTAAATTATATATAGTAAATGGTACCATTAAAAAGCACATATTGTCTCACAAAAACAAGCAACATTCTTTATGGGATGGAACGTGAAAAAAATGCCATAAAGGGAAGGAGGTTTTTTTTTTAATTTGGGTTTTACTTTGTGGTATAAATCGCAGGTCAATACATTTCCGGCGATACCAGATTTATATTTTGTTATCGTTTTCCTTTTTTTAAAGAAAATTTTTTTATTTTTTTAAATTTGTAAATTTGCAGCACAAATTTTCTGAAAACCAAGGATTTTTTTATTTTTTTAAATCTTTTTGACGGTTGGGGGTTTTTTTTGCAGGTTTGAATTTAGTTTTTTTTTTTTGGTTTCCTTTTTGGGTTAAAATGAGATTTTTTTTGGACCACTTTTTGGCCCCAAACTTTTTGGAGGAAAAAAAGGGGAAAACCCCCCCAAAACCCCACAAAGCAGAATTTGTGTTTGGGGTTTTTTTTTTTTTTTTTGGTGTTCACAGTATGGAATACATAAAAATTAAAAACTTTTAAACTTTTAAGACAATTTTTTTTTAATTTTTTTTTCTTATTCCGAAAAAAATTTTTTTAAAAATTTAAAAAACATATACAAAACACACAAAAACTCACAGTAGATCAGAGAAAGTACACTTGTGTCTTGTATCAAAAAGCAGACAGGCAAAGCATTTAAGCAGGCATATCTCAAGCATTTCCCTTTCCACCAAGGGAAATTTGGGAATTAATAAATAAAAACAACCAAAATGAGGAACAACATAAAAAACCCATAAAAAAGGGAAAAACCCTTTGTGGGCCCCCTCAGGCATCCTCAGGAGAGCGAACTACTAGACCCCATTTGGTTTAACCCTTAAAAAAAACAAAAAGAAAAAGCAGCGAGTATGACCAAAAGAGCCCGGAGCTGCAGTCCCCAAAATTCCGGGTTGGGGTTTAAGGGCGATTCCCTAGGGGAACCTTTACCTTTAGTTGTATGAAACATAGGTAGAGGAAGCAAAAAAAGCCAACCAATGCCGCCAGACTCGTTGATATTTGTCCATATACTGTTTTCTGTCAGTCCTGAGTTCTTCCATACGCTGTATAAAAAGTATTTGTTTGAACCAATCTCTTATGGTGGGAATGGCCGTGGATCACCAAAGCTGCAATATAATAGCTTTTGCTGCTACCAGCATATAAATGAGTAAGTTACCTTTTTAGATCATTTTTTGCCAATATGATCATTAATGACAGCAATACAGCAGGGCCATTCGGGGTTTTTTTCCTGAAAGCAATGCCAATTGGGGTTTTTCCCTTGATCCAAATGCCGAAGATTGGGGCCCCTTCCCCACCAAAATATGGGCCATCGATCCGACCACTGTTCCACACCTCCAGCAGCAATTTGGTACAGCAGGGTATAGTTTATTAAGAAGGGAGCGAATCCTATACCACCGAGACAGTACTTTAAAGTTGAGCTCCTGAGTTATACATGATATGATAGACTTATGAAACAGTGTAAAGGACTTCACCCAGTCCTCCTCCAGTAAGGACCTCCCCAGCTCTTTATCTCACCCTCCCTGGTGTGCAGGCGACATTTGGGTCATCAATTGCACGATTTGGCCATACACGTTAGATATCAGGTGCGGGGCAGGGGGTTTGACACAACAAAATTAAAAAACTGGGTTTAAACCCCTTTTAAACCTTGGGGGATACTTTTTTGGGCCTGAAAAAAAGGTTGGATTTTAGATATTTGAAACCAGGAATATGACGGAATGCCCAGTAGACCCTCAAGCTCTGAGTGAGACCCGGATACCCCGAGGTGACACCCTAAAGATCAGGGGGATGCATTGGGGCCCCGATAATCAGGAAGGATTACCACTAAAAGGGGTCAGGGGACCTCCGGGGGGAACAATAAATAGAAAAAAAAAAATATTGCCGCCAATGGGAGTGATTTTTTGAGCTCCCAAAGGGTAAATTCATAAACTGGATTCGCTAATTTCCGGGGGTTTCCCCCAGGTAAAGCTGTAAAAAGGGTTTTTGCACTTGGTGTGGGCTTGGTAACTAATACGGTGGATCTGTTGAGGCGAGATTTTCCTTTTGCATGGGCCTTCAGGTCATTTAAATACTTAGGGGTGCAAATAGCAGAAGTTGACAGCTGAGTTGAACTTCGCTCCCTTGATCAGTGTAATCAATTCGGACTTGGCCAAATGGGATAAAAAGGACATTTCTTGGCTAGGGCGTATCAACATTTTAAAGATGAATATACTGCCTAGATTACTTTATCTTTTCCAGATGGTCCCTGTCCTTCTGCCTCATTCCTTTTTTAAATACATCACTAAAAGATTCAGAAAATTCATCTGGGTGAGGAAACACCCAAGGATAGCCAGAACTACCTTGATTAGGCCTAAAATAGAACGGGGGTTAGCTTTACCTGATATTCAGGCCTACTATCTTGCTGCCATGTCAGTTAGATTTATTAATTGGTTCCAGTACAGGTCATTGAAATTGTGGGTGCAGATGGAGGAACTGCTACATAAGGCCTCTTTGGACAGATTGACTTTAAAGTTGCTAATGCAACACTGTCTCAGAGCTAATATAAATGACGGCAAGGATGTAAGTGGCTGAGTAATATACAATAGTAGATCATCCGCAAACGTGGCACATTTGAACTGGTTATGTCCAATTTGAATCCCCTTGATGTCAGGATTGGCTCTGATATCTTGAAGGAAGTATTTCATGGTAAGCACAAATAAGATGGGTGACAAGGGACAACCCTGCCTGGTGCCATTCCGTATCCTAATAGAGGAGGATAGAAGCCTTGTTTAAATGGAAAATGGGAAGCTACAAGGCTAAAATTCTATGCACCATAACGGGTCCCAAACCCAGATTCACTAACGCTGTTCTCAGGAAGGTCCAGTCTACTTTATCAAATTCCTTCTCCGCATCTAGGGACAGCATCATACAGGGCATAACAGCGAGTTGGGCGTAATGGATCATACTGAATGCTTTCAGGGTGTTGTCACGGGCCTCTCGCAGTGGAACGAACCCAACCTAATCAAGATGAATGACATAGCTTAGAATAGTATTAAGCCTCACCACAAGGAGCTTGGCGAAAAGCTTCACATCGGTGTTTATTAACGAAATTGGCCTATAGCTGGAACAATGAGAGGGGTCCTTAACTTCCTTTGGGATTAGCGTTATGTGGGCTTGCAAGAAGACCAATGGAAAAAGACTAAGAAGTGAAATCAAGGTAAAGGAATTTAATAAGGGAGTATTGAGTTCTGACGTCAAGACCTTAAAGAACTTGGCCGTATATCAGTCTGGGCCGGGACTTTTCCCAGTAGGAAGGGATTTTATTGCCTGTTGAAGTTCATCTGGGGAGAAAGGGCTGCCTAATGCCTTCAGCCTATCTTAGAAGAGCCTAAGGAGTACAGTTTTTGCAAGGCAAACATAGCGATAGAGATTATATAGATCTTGGTAGTATGCCTAAAAGGCTTTAAAGGAGTTGTCTCACTACAGGTTTTTTGCCTCCTCGTTGTCTGGCGGCATAGTATTTTTGAATTTAGGGATGCTTCAGTCTGCCTCTTTTCCTCCCCCTTCCTCCCCCCCCTCAGCCACAGACAGCTCTCCCCTCGACTGCAGTAACTTCATACAGCAGGGGGGGGCAAGGGGGGGTTTTTTCCAAAAATTAAAACCCCGGTTTTTGGGCCTTTCCCAGGCTGCTGGCGGCTGCCACTGCTGGATCAGCTGCACTGTGCTGCTGTGCCGAGCTCTTCTGTTTCCCCCCACAAGTCAGGAGACAGCAGGGAGGGGATCTTTGAGTGGCTATGGGGCCAGAGGCTGTGAAGGGGGGCCTGTGAAAGTAATAGCAGGGGGGGGGGGGATGAAAAGGTTTCCCTTTATCCCCCCTGCTTACATCAAATCCCCACGGACATCTCAAGCAAAAAAAACAAACACAAACACTGTCCTCCCACCCGGAAACAGACACAGGGCAGCTGGGGAAGTGAGTTACAAAAATCACAATGTTCACTAATACACCCAGACCCGGGGCGGGTTTTTGAACCATTCACATGCCACCCTGTTTCTTTTTCTTTTTATATAGTTAGAGCTCCACGGGACACTCATGTTTATAGTAACACACCTCACTGCTAAAAATTTCGTACTGCCCAAAACAGATAAAGCCTCCCCTTTACTCTCCTCAACCCTGTTTTGAAGCGGAGGGAGCGGCACAAAAGGGGTTAACCCAGGCAGCACGCTAACAGACACAGTTGCGGGGGTTTTGGGCCTTTCCCCCCCCTCCATTTACAGAAGAAATCAAAAAGTGGCCCCCATCCCGTGGGGGGGGGCTCTGTGCCCCTCCCCTGTATTGAGAAGCTGATAAAGGTCACCAGCAGGGCAGCCAGTGAGAGAAAAATCAACAGGTGGGGTTGGCTATAGTGTTTTGAGGGCTGATGCACTCCTATTTCCTTTTTTTGCTTCGGGAAGGAGAGTTTCCAGCACACCCCAAAAAAGCATTTTTGGGGAAAAGGGTTTAAAAGTGAGCATTTTGCGAGTTGGAACGGCCCTTCGAGTTTTTTTCTTTAAAGTGTGTTTTTTCTTTTAAGGTGGGAGACTTGAGTTTGAGAATTTTAGATTTGGGGATTTTTAGAGGGGGACAGTATTGTTTATTAATATTATTATAATTTGGGTCAAAATTATCTTTTTGGGGAAAACATCCCCCATAAATTTTCCTTTTTTTGACAATGCTGTCCAGTGCAAAACCCTGTGAAATGTATCCCCACCTTGGGAGAACATTTCGAGGGAGCATACTGCGTGGCAAGATGTGTGCACACTGCCCCTTTGGGAAAGCCGGATCCGGGATCAAAAATGAGCAAGTGGGGAAAATGAGACCCATTCCCAAAATTTGGGAAAGGGCGAGGGCTCCCCAATGAGCAATCCCCTCGCAGGTGTAGTTACTGGGGGGGGGTGGTAGAAATGGGGTGCGGGAACATAAGGCACAAAGATGGGTACAGAAAAAAAGGGAGAGGGAAGAGTGTCAGGGGGGCCCTAGCCCCAAAAACGGGTACCCCCAAAAAATTTGAAGATTGGCGGATGAGGGGGATGTCGGTTCAAAAAATAGCATTGCAGCAAAAAACCTACCCCTGTCTGCTCCGAAGAGGGAAAAAATTGGAGTTGAAGGTAGGCTAGCAGGGGGCTAGTGGGTTGGGGACTAAATTATTGGGGGCAAGAAAAGGGCAATTTTCCCAAAAAAGCCCGGGGATCGTCGAACAGTGTGTTTTTTACCGGGGGCCCCGGGTTCGACATATCGCGGATGGGGGTTTACAGTTTGGGTGGGGGGGGTTTGGTGAAAAACCCGGGTTTTCATGGTCCACATTGGCCCAAATTTCCCAAATTTGGGAGGTAGGTGGAGTTTTTTTAAAAAACGATTTCAGGGACTTGGGCCAAAAAAGCTAAAGGGCCCAAGGACCTCCAAGGTAATATTTTTCAGAAATATTCCCTTTTCCACGAGCCCACCAGAGAGGCAGGGGAGTTTTAGAGAAGGAATAAGGGGGCTAAAAAAAGGGTGTAGGAAAAGGGGTTTTGGGTTTTTGGGAACTGGGCTGACTTCGGGTTTTGGGCCTACAGACTCTATATAGGGATGGGCTGCACCTAAATGGGGGGGGGTGCAGCGTTTTTGGGGGGACAAAAGGGCCCAGGAAAGTTGGAGGAATATTTTTTAAAATAGGGACTGGGGGGGAGGGTAACTACAATATAGCATGAAAAATAGGGGAAGATTGGGGAAACTGGGGAAATTTTGGAATAAAACAGGGGGTGGAGTGGAGGGGGGGGGTTTTTAGCAATGATTTAAAAAAATCAGGGGAAAAAAAGGAATAAAAACCCGGAAAAAACTTAAATTGCTTTCTGAAACCAATTTCCCAAAAAAAAGAGTCTTTTTACTTGGGAAAAAACCCCAAAAAAATTTTAAATTTGGGAAACTTTTGAATATTTGGGAAAACCCAAAATTTTGGTGGGAAAAAAATTTTTATTTAAAGGGTTTTTTAAAAATAAAATGGGGGTAACAATAACAAAAATAATACTAAAAGGGGTCTGTTTAGGCCCCCAAAAATTTTAAAAAACCCCTGGGAAAATGTACCCTCAGGCAAAAAGATGAGGCGGCTAATCAGAAAGAGGTTTTTAATTTTTTGGGGGACTTTAAAATATCCGACATTTAATTTGGGGAAACTGAAAACTTTTAGCTCTCATAAAGGAAACAGGTTTTTGTTTAATAACTAATGATAATTTCCCTTTTCCAAAAGGTGCAAAGGAAACCCACTAGAGGGAAAAGGGCCCCTTTTAGACCCAAATTTTTAAATAATTTGAAACCCGACAGGTTAAAAAAGGTTCAGGTTGAGGGGAAACCCAGGGGAAAAGGGGACCAAAATATAAAAAATTTCCGTTTATCCTTCAATAGAGTTTTTTTTCAAGGAGGGCCCCAAAAACCCCTGGGAAATTTTTGGAAGGTAAATTTATTCTGCTTAGGGGGCCCCCAAAACCAAAAGCTGGGACAATGTGTTTAAAAAATGGGAAAAACTAATACTAAATGGGATATTTTTTAAAAAAAAATTTCCCAGGCCCAACCCCTGTGAGAGGGAAAATACCCTTAGGGAATTAAAAAAAAATTTGAAACAGGGAAAAAACCCCAAAGTGGACAACAGGGAAAGTTTAAAAAAGGCAATAAAAAAAAAAAGAAAAACGTTTCACCTTCTAAAACAGGAGGGGAGTGAAGAGCAATAAGAAGCTATAGGGAAAAAAAAAAAAAGTGTGTAAAAAAAAAGGGAAAAAAAAGCAAAGTGGGGGACGGAAAGACATATTGCTATTTAAAAATTTAAAACTAAACCCCCAAAAAAATTTTTTTTTATATAAATAGTAAAAAGATTAAAACGGAAAATGTTTTGGCCCTTTTAAAAAACTGAGGGGGAGACAAAATAAGGGGGGTGGGGGGGATGAGAAAAAACAAACCTATTAAACACTTTTTTCTCCACTTTATTTTCCGAGGAGGTTTACCTTCCCTGTTTGGGAAAAGAGAGATGTGGGAAAATCCAAATTAAAAGTTTTTTTGTCTAACCCAGGAAAAAGTGCACTCCCCTCTTTGGGAAGATTTTAAAAAAGACAAATCCCCGGGCCAGAAAGGCATACACCCACGTGTTTTCCCAAAGAGTTTAAATGAGTCATAAGGGAAAAGGGCCCCAAATTTTAAAAATTCATGGACTGTCTAATAACGGGGTATTTTCCCAAAGGGTTTGGGCCGATAGCAAATGTGGTGCCAATATTCAAAAAGGGTTTAAAAGTGATCCAGGAAAACTATAGGGCCGTAAGCTTTTAAAAATGTTGTAGGTAAAATGTTTGAAGGTTTTCTCAAAAGATGCTATCCTGGAGTAACTACTGAAAATAAATGTATAACGCCGTTCCAGCAGGGGTTTTGAAAGATCTTTCCCCCTCAGGGCTAATCTCATCAATTTTTTGGGGGAAGTCAGTGCTAGACTGGATCGGGGTTTAGGCCAAGGATGTCCTTTTATCTAGATTTTTCTAAAGAAATTTTATACGGGGCCAAAATAAAAATTTTGGGAAATTTAAAAAAGGGAAAGTTGGGCTGGGGAAAATGGTGCAAGGGGTAAGTAAAATGCCCCAAAATGATAGAAAACCCAAAAAGGGAGTAATTTTTTCGGTCCCTACTCAGGGCTGGATCGCTGTTACTTGTGGGGGGGTACCACAAGGGTCAGTATTGGGCCCTAAACCCCTTTAAAAATTTTTCATTAATGAAATTTTCACAGGGGAAAACACAGTAAAAATATCGATCTTTTCAGACGATACTTAAACTCTGTAAAGTAAAACAACACAATAGAGGGTAATTTTTGTTATTTTCAAAAGGGATTTTGGAAAAAGTTGGAGGGGTGGGCAGGGAAATTGGCCCGATGAGGTTTTTAAACACTGATAAATGCAAGGTTTTTGCACATGGGGAAGAGAAAACCCCTTACATGGGTTACATGTTAAAATTTAAAAAACCCTGGGGTTAAAAAATGACCCTGGAGGGAAGGGGCTTGGGAAACCTGGTGGACAAATTAAAATTAATTGTATCGCCAGTGTCAGGCAGCGCAGGCCCCAAAGGGAAATAGGATCATGGGGGGCCCTTAAAAGGGGCATAGATGCACAGATTAGGGAAAATTTTTTTTCCCCTTATACCCAATCACTGGGTTTGACCACACATAATATTTTTGTACCCCGTTTTTTTTTCACCAGTGCACAGGAAAGAACATTGTAGAGCTTGAACAGGGACAAAGGCGGGCAACCCAAAAAAATAAAAGGACTGGGGTGGACTAAAAAAAAAAAAGTACACAGAAAGATTGGGAAGATTAGGGTTTTTTAGTTTTAAAAAAAAGAAGGCTTGGGGGGAATAATAAATATGTTTAAATAAATCAAAGGTCAATATAGAGATCTCCCCCAAGATTTATTTATACACAGGGCTGTATCTAGAACAAGGGGGCATCCTTTACGTCTTGAGGAACGAAAGTTTCTACATAAACATAGAAAGGGATTCTTTACTGTAAGAGCAGTGAGACTATGGAATTCTCTGCAGAGGGACTGGTCATGGTGAATTCAATAACCGAGTTAAAAAAAGGGGTTTGGATGCATTTCTGGAGCGTAATAATATAACAAGTTATAGTGACTAGGATTCAGGAGAGGGGTCATTGATCCAGGGATTTTTCTGATTGCCAGATTGGAGTCAGGAAGGAATTTTTCCCTAAAATGAGGACAATTGGCTTCTACCTCATTGGGGTTTTTTGCCTTCCTCTGGATCAACA
The DNA here is from genome assembly GCA_025379985.1 of Phyllomedusa bahiana. NCBI lineage: Eukaryota > Metazoa > Chordata > Amphibia > Anura > Hylidae > Phyllomedusa > Phyllomedusa bahiana. The sequence continues at coordinate 11,932 of JAODAL010012002.1, forward strand.
CCTTAGCACAACAGGCTGAACTAGATGGACGACTTGTCTTTTTTTAGCCTTACAAACTATGAAACTATGAAACTACCAGGGATAACTCAAAATAAGTAGGACATTTGTAATGAACATATATTGCAAAGCTGCTTGCTTTTTAAAGATCTTTTAATTAAAACCCAATCATTGTAGCGAGACAACCCCTTCAATGATTTCAGGTGTTGTGTGAACCAGATTTCCCGAGCAATTTCTAATGCAGAGGACAAACAATGATGCTCTTTTTCCCCGAAGTGCACTAGCTAGCAATCTACTTGGTTTGTTGTTCCACTCATAGTATGAGCTAGAGCAGATTTGTTTGTGTCAGGACCGCTCAGCGAGCGGGAAGTGGATCCACCGGTCACCGCTAGGAGTTGGCGTAGCCTATGCCTGGGAGCGGAGTCTAAGGGGCCCCTTGTCTTCACCGGAGCCCGCCTGCAAGGCAGGACGGGCTTTGCTGCAGGGAATCCCCAAGGTCTCTACCCCCGACGCAGGACCCATCGGTGACAGCCGAAGCAGGTAGCATGGACACAAGGCCGACCGGAGTGTGAAACTGGAGTAGGCAGGACACCAGAGCGTAGAACCGGAGCAGGCAGGACCAACATGGCAGGAACGGAAACGTAGCAGCTACGGAACTGTCAGAGAGACTGCTAGGAAACGCACACAGATGTAGCTAACGCAGGGACACCAACAGCTGGGCGCCAACGGCAGGAAGGGGTATCCTTAAAAATCCCGTGCCCCAAAGCCATAGGTGGAAAAGGGAACGCCTATATGTACTGGCCCTTTAAATCCCACAAGGCAGCTCGCGCACGCCCCCAGTGGCCAGCCAAGATATCGCAGACAGAAGCAGGGACAGCCGCAAGCCGCCGAAGGAGGAAGCAGGATGCGGCTTGGTGAGTAGCAGCGCACACCAGGGCTGGCTGTGCCTGGGTTCGGGCGCCTGGTCCGCGGCACGGGAGGCGCCGAGGGCCGGGAGGGCCGAGCGTCCGCGGTCTGTGCGTTGGACCGCAGCGCGCAGCGTTACAGTACGCCTCCCCCTAGGGCCCCTCCTTCCAGAAGACCGGAGTCTGTGATAAGCGTGGGAGCGTTAATGTTATCTTGAGGCTCCCAGGACCCCTTCCAATCCACGAAGTAGTTGGTTTTGTCTCTGGAACGCTTCATGTCCAGGATTTCCTTTACTTCGTAGATATCCTCGGTATTAGGAGGTGCGGCAGTAGGAACCACCTTGTGCGAATACCAGTTGAGAATCACCGGTTTCAGGAGAGACAAATGAAATGAGTTGGGGATGTGGAGGTAGGCGGAGTTTGTAGGACACCGGGTTGATCTGTCATAGAACGCTGAAAGGACCAAGATAGTGTGGTGCAGATTTCAAACTAGGCACTCGGAGGCGGATGTGCTTGGAGGAGAGTCAAACTTTATCCTCAGGTTGGTATGTAGGAGGTGCTCTGCGCTTCTTGTCAGCTTGCGCCTTAAACCGGATGGCCGCGCGACAGAAATTCTGACGGGTGAGTCGCCAAATTTGAGAAAAGTCCCGAACTAGGGTGTTGGCAGCAGGAACTTTCGAAGAAGCAGACACTGGCAGAGGAAGACAAGGATGTTGACCAAACACCACATAGAAAGTAGACTCCCCTGAGGACTCTCTAGAATGGTTGTTATAGTCGAACTCTGACCAGGGAAGCAGACAGACCCAATCGTCTTGCCGAGCTGAAATAAATTGGTGCAGGTAGTTCACCAGCACCTGGTCATTGATCCAGGAATTTTTCCCTAAAATGAGGACAATTGGCTTATACCTCATTGGGGGTTTTTGCCTTCCTCTGGATCAACACCTTAGCACAGCAGGCTGAACTGGATGGACGTCTTGTCTTTTTTCGGCCTTAAAAACTATGAAACTATGAAACCAGCGAGCCTGGTGAGGATTCAAACGTTGAGCCGTCTGTAGGTATAGCAGATTCTTGTGGTACATGTAGATGGTCACAGGATGTAGAGCTCCCTCCAAAAGATGCCGCCATTCGCCCAAGGCCAGTTTGATCGCAGCAGTTCCCTGTCCCCGATGGAATAGTTCTTCTCGGCAGGCTTGAAGGTCTTAGAGAAGAAACCGCAGGTAATGAATTTGCCGTTGACATTCTTTTGCAGAAGAACGGCTCCAGCTCCTACTGACGAGGCATCGACTTCCAGAAAGAAGGATCTCTCCGGATCTGGGCGATGAAGAACAGAGGCGGAGGCACAGGCTGACTTTAACTGAGCAAAGGCTTCTTCAGCCTTTAGGAGTCCATAAACGTGGGTTACTGCCTTTCTTAGTGAGAGCGCCAATAGGAGCTATGAGAGTGGAGAAATGTGGAATAAATTGGCGGTAGTGGTTGGAGAAACCGATGAACTGCTGACCGACAGGGCAGGGCCAGTTTAATATTGCCGAAGATTTTTCCGGGTCCATTAGAAGGCCTTGTGCGGAGATGATGTACCCCAGGAATGGCAAATTGGTCCATTCAAATAGACACTTCTCCAACTTGGCATAGAGATGGTTCTGTCTAAGACGAGACAGTAACAGATGCACATGAGCCCGATGGACTTAAGATCCGGAGAGTAGATTAAGATATCGTCCAGGTAGACTAGAACACAGTGGTAGAGAAGATCTCGGAAGATGTCATTCATGAACTCTTGGAATACAGCGGGGGCATTGCAAAGGCCAATAGGCATGACCAGATATTCATAATGGCCATCCCATGTGTTAAAAGCGGTCATCCACTCATCCCCCTCGCGTATTTGGATCAGGTTGTAGGCGGCTCGATCGAGTTTGGAGAAGACAGTAGCACCCCGGATCCTATCCAAGAGTGGGTAACGATTCTTGATAGTGATCTTATTCAGACCTCGATAGTCAATACAAGGCCATAAGACCCATCCTTCTCGACAAAAAAGAAGCCAACCCCCGCGGGAGATGATGATTTGCGGATGAAGCCCTTTTCCAGATTCTCCTTAATATATGCCGACATAGCCTCATTTTCAGGCCGAGACAAGTGGTACACTCAACTCCGGGGAGGCGTAGATCCTGGCTGCAGCTCTATAGGGCAATCGTAGGGCCGATGAGGAGGAAGAAACTCTGCCTGTTTCTTGCAGAACACATCCGCAAATTCCCGAAAGTGAGCAGGAAGGCCTGGTGGAGCAGGAACGGCTGAAAGGATGGTCGAGGTACCCACTAAACGGGGAGGACGTGGTACCGACCGGCAAGTAGAGTGGCACTGGGTGCCCCACCGAGTGACTTTCCCCGTTCTCCAGTCGATGTTGGGACTGTGGTCCTGCAACCAAGGGAGCCCCAGGAGAAGGGTACTAGAGGAGCATGGCAAGACAAGGAAGGAGATCTTTTCCTGATGTAGTACTCCTACACGCAAGTTAAGGGGTTGCGTGTGATGCCGGATGGTACAGGAGAGAACTTCTCCATTCACTGATGAAACAGAGAGGGGCTTGTCCAAAGAAATCACCGGCAGCCGGTACCTATCCACAAGAGCAGGATGGATGAAGTTGCCCGCCGATCCAGAGCCCACAAAGGCGACAACTCGAAGGCAAGAACCAGAGGGTAGCGTTAGACTGACCATCATGGTCAATGTTGAAGAGGAGAGTTCCGTGCCCAGGTTCGCCTCTTCCATGAAGCCTAGGCTCTGTAGTTTCCTGGACGCAGGGGGCACTACCTACGCAGATGGTCTTGGGAACCACAGTAGAGGCAGAGTCCTTGGTTGCACCTGCGATTCTTCTCTTCCGACAGGTGGGCCCTATCAACTTGCATGGGCTCCTCCCAATTGGACGCACAGGCAGGCTGCAGGAGACGCTGGAAAACGGGTGCAAGGCGAGGACTACTATGGGGGCAATAACTCTCCCGTTGATGCCGAACCTCCTGTTGACGTTCCGAAAAACGAATGTCAATGCGGGTGGCCAGGATGATGAGGTCGTCCAGGCTGGTGGGCAGATCATGCCCCGCTAGTTCATCCTTAATACGACTGGCCAAACCCTCCCAGAAGGTCGCGACCCGGGCCTCGTTGTTCCAGGACAACTCAGAAGGTAACGTCCGGAATTGTACAGCATACTGTCCCACTGAGAAGACACCCTGTCGAAGTCGAAGAAGGGAAGAGGAAGCGGAGGAGGCTCGTTCCGGTTTTTCAAACACCTTGCAGAAAGCGGCCCGGAAGTTCGCCAGGTTGGCCGTACGTGGATCCGCTCGTTCCCACAGGGGTGTCACCCAAGGGCAGGCTTACCGGAGTGGACGGAGAATGATAAGGCCACTTTAGCCCGGTTCTGTTGCAAATTGGTGTGGCAGGACCTGAAGTGGATCGTGCACTGGTTCAAAAACCCACGGCAGGCCTTGGGATCCCCATAGCAGCAAGGTGGTAATGGCAGGTGCAGGGAGAATTTGCTAGATGCTGCAGGAATCGGAGCGGGAACCGGAATGGAGATAGGTGCCGGAGCCGGGGCCATAGGTGGTTCTGGGAGATGAGCTGCAAGGTTCTGGAGCATCACGAAGAGTTGCTCTTGACGGGCGCCCTGGCGTGTGATTTCAGTTACGAGGCTCACTGTGTCTGTTAACGGTTGATCGGCAGGATCCATGGCCCAGTTGTACTGTCAGGACCGCTCAGCGAGCGGGAAGTGGATCCACCGATTACCGATAGGCGTTGGCGTAGCCTACGTCGGGGAGCGGAGTCCAAGGGGCCCCTTGTCTTCACCGGAGCTCGCCGCAATGCAGGACAGGCTTTGCTGCAGGGAATCCCCCGGGTGGCTAGCCCTGACGCAGGACCCAGCAGGTATCATGGATACAGAGCCGACTGGAGTGTGGAACTGGAGTAGGCAGGACACCAGAGCGTAGAACCAGAGCAGGCAGCACAGACAAGGCAGGAACGGAAACGTAGCAACTACAGAACCGTCAGAGAGACCGCTAGCAAACGCACACAGATGTAGCTAAACACAGGGCCACAAACCATGTGGCGCGTCAGCGGAAGGGGTATCCTTAAAAAGCCCTTGACCCAAGGCCATAGGTGGAAAAGGGAACGCCTATACGTACTGGCCCTTTAAATCCCAGAAGGCAGGGATATCGCAGGCAGGAGCAGGGACCGCTGCACATCACCGCAGCAGGATGCGACTTGGTGAATAGCAGCGCAGCGCACGTCGGGGCTGGCTGTGCCTGGGTTCGGGCGTCCAGTCCGCGGCACGGGAGGCGAGAGCGTCCGTGTACCGGCATGTAATGCCTATTCTTCTGCTCCAGGAGTTGCAGAATCTCGTGTTGAGTTAGAGTCAATAGCCTGAGATCAGAGTCCCTTTGGGAGCTTTTGTGGGCTCTTTCTAAGACATTTAGTCTGGTCAATAACGTGTCAAGGTTCGCTGAGGCTTCACGTTTTAATCTAGAACCATGCTTTATCAATATGCCGCGTAACACACATTTGAGGGACTTCCATTTAAGTTGGGGCTCCGCGTCCCCCCGCAACAGTCGGGGGTGTTAGTGGTAATGACGCTAACACACGGTGTTTAACAGCTTGCGAAAAGGGCAGCATCGCCCGCGTGCTGTTTAAACCTTCAGATGCCGCGGCAAGATGGACCGCGGAGTAATGAATGAATTAAGATCGGTGCCCCGCACCGATCTTGAGGGTGATCGGCACCGTCGCAGACATAGCTTCAGCGATACGAACCACGGACATGGCAGCGGGGGCCTTGGGATGGCTCCTGTCACTTCATGTCCTGGTTTGCCCCACTCTCCATCAGCGGACAGAAGTGGGGAAACCGCCATCTTGGTACAGTCTAATGCATTGCCTATGCAATAACATTAGACTGTGCATTTAGACATCACGCCATAGTGTGTCAAGCACCATAAGTGGCCTAATGTTAAAGTAAAAAAATTAAATAAAAATAAAGTTTTAACAGTACAAAAAAAAAGTGTATTAAAAGGTAAAAAATCACCTACTTTTTCCCCATTTTACAAATAAAAACAATAAAATAATAAAATAGTTACACATATTTGGTATCGCCACGCTCCGAAAAAGTCTAACTATAAAAAAATAAATAGCATCTTTTATCCGTTTTCTTACGCAATGAACACCGTAAAGAAAAAAATTCAAATACTCCAAAATTATGTTATTTTTGGGTCATCTTTTACGTATTAAAAAATGGAATACAATGAGCAAAAAAGTTGCATGCTTACCAAACTGCTAGCGCTAAAAAAGTACACAATATGCCCCAAAAAAAATGCACCCTCACTGACTTCCGATTAAGGTGTTAGTAACAAAAGAGTTTATTATGTCCGTGGCAAAACAAAAGGGCCGCCGCGCAAAATTTTAAGAAAATAGAAAAAAGTACGTGAAATTTATTTACGGGTTACCAAAAAAAACGTGAAACCCAACATGTTCTTGGTCTTGGCCCGATCGCTGTATGCAACCATTAGAATACAATCACACATGTATGAGCGAATATATTGAACCCATAAAAACAAAACCCCCAGCAAACATGAGGCGATTAATACTTTTATTTCACAATTAGTCCCCCTCTTGGAATTTTTATTGAGGCGGTTTCCCAGTATATCTATAGTACGATGAATAACACGCATTAGAAAGTACATACTTGTCCCGCACAATAAACAAGCCGCTCATGTGTCTATGTAGATGTGGAAAAAAATAAAAGTTATGGCTTTCAGAAGGCGAGGAGGTAAAAAAAGAACAACAAAAAAAACGCCGGGTCCTTAAGGGGTTAAAATACGAAATCTTTAATGAGGTCATAGCTGCTTACAGAAGGTAACTTTATCGCTAACCCAAAAACATCCAAACTGACACTGGATATAGAACAACATTTTTTCATATGAAAACATTGAATACAAAAAGCCAGTCAAAGATGTACATGGCAAACCTACTAAATTTTGCAGAACAAGAACTGCAGCGGATAAGCAGAATATGCTTACACCTTCCCCTATGGGGAAGTTGTGGTGGACAGCACAGATGCTGCAGTGCGGCAGGCTGTTGCAGCCACTGACCTGCATTGAGTCCAAATATACCAGCTCGTTGAAACATCACATACCCACGAAAAGCTTGGGAGACCTAGTTTAATAACGGAAAATTGAAAATGATACAGTTAGTGGAGAAATGAAACCATCTGCGAAACCACTGGAGCGCATGACCCCGATCAGGGTGAGTATCGAATGGACAGCGCCATTGCCACATGAAGATAGTAGCGAGAGGGATGATCCACAACCCCCCTGCTGTCCAGAACATCGCGCTCCAGCAGTGCAGGTACACATTATTAATAAAGGTCCTAAACCTATCTTCAAAGAAAAGTTCGCTGATTAAGGTGGCATGAGTACAATATCACATGCGGGAGGGAAAGGAAAAAGGGATTGTGCATGAAAAGAGAAAAAAGAAGAGAAATAAAAAGGAAAAAGGAAAAGAAAAGAAAGAGAAAAAAAGGTGGTGGGCTGGAGGGAGGGGGGGGAACAAAAGAAAAAATTCTCAGAAGTTCTACAGTGTCCCCGAGTAATAACGCACTTTGTCCCCCCAAATCCAAATCCCGAGCCCCATGGTAATGTTTTTTCAAGTAGAAGAAACAGAACACAAACAATCTCGCAGTGTTTAGTGTGGGAGACTTCTTCTGGTAGGGTCCATCCCGGGATCCTGGCTGGGCATCTGTCACGGGGCCTTACATGCTCTTTGGAGTTTAGGATTTCTCACAGACCCTGAAAGTCCAGGGGAGCCCCCAGTCAGCGGAGGGGCACCTAAACATAGAACAAACATAGAGTCCCACTCTGGTTTCATCACGCTTGGTAGCTCCGGACCCCTCAGAAAGGCCTTCAAATCCATAGGGCTATGGACAGAAAGGACCTCCTCCCCACGCCAAACCGGGGGGGGGCGGTCAGGGCAAAGGGGAAACCCACCTGTATGGAATATGATGCGATTGTAGAGTGGCAAGGAGTGGTTTGAGGGCCGCTCTCAGTCTCAGGGTACATCTTGAGAGGTCAGAGAAAACCGATAACTTGACTCCATCATAAGTGAGGTCTTGGTAAAAGTCCGGCTTTTTCAGTATTTGCTTTTTAAGTGAATAGAAATGAATTCGACAAATAATGTTGCACGGGCGTGATATGTCCTGGCTTTGAGGTCTCAAAGCCCGGTGCGCCCTGTCAATTTCAATTGGATCATCGTCCTTTCTGCCTATAAGGGAGTTGAAGAGTTTGGTGAGATTGAGAGCCAGATCCTGGGTTTTAATGGTCTCCGGCAGACCCCTGATCCTGAAGTTATTCCTCCTATAACTGTTCTCCAGTTCGTCTACTTGATCAACCATGCTTTGAAGAAGCGCTCTTTGAGCCGCAACAGAAGCTTGCAAATCTGCAATAGAGTCCTGAACCTATGTTTGAAAGGTTTCTAGAGATTGAGCTCTATTCTGTAGAGGTATGATGTCAGATTTCACGTCATAAAGATCTTTGTGCCATGCCGCCCTCAAGTCTTGTGCTAGGTCTGCCAGATCCCTTTTGGCGGGTAGTAAAGAAAGCTAGGCTTGTAGCTCTGGGTGGCCCTTAAGCACTGCCATAGCTTCTTTTGCTGGAATAAGGTCTGATAACCTGGCATGGCCCTGTAATGAGGCGTACGAGGGAGGCCACCCACAGGCATATCGTGTCCACTTGTGTTGAGCAGAGCTGGACGTGATATGGCTGTGGTACCAAGCCTGTGGTGAGGTCTGCATGGAGCAGCTTGATGCAGAAGGGACTGGTGAAGCAGACAATTGTGGGCTTAATCTTCAGTTGTCCAGGGGGCTTGGCCCGAGTCGGACAATGACCCAGAAGGGCTCCTCTCGCCAGATTCCTGGCAATAATGTTCCATAAGAACCGCAGCTGTGTGCCCTCCACTGCTCGTCATCTCCATAGGTGACAGTCCCACTTGAGAAGCCTGTGGGCTAGTCCCAGCCGGTGGCAGGCTGACTATAGGAGGGGAGCCCCCCTCATTTGAGCACCCCACATCCTCCTTAAGCTTTAGCATGTCGCCCACTGTGTCAGGGGACGTCCCCTGGGCTTAAGAGGCTATCAGTGAGGAGGCTCAGTCAGAGAATGCTGCTGTATCCCTACTGGGAGTCGTGTGATGGGCACCGCAGGGCTCGCAGGTGGACCCCGGGGAAGATGGTGCCCGGGTTGGAGAGGGATCCCTTGATGAGGCAGGGAGGCCAGCCAGCGGGGCAAAGAAGTTGGAGATGGGCACCGCGGCATCTTCAGGTGTTGTGGAGGTTCTATCGTTCTTCTTTCCTCGTCTAGGTCCCATGATAAACACGTCGTCTCCTCTCAATGAGCTCAACTACATGCGTCTTGCCAATGGCATGCCATGCCATGCCCCATTTTTATTTTTTATTTATTATTTATTATTATTTAGTGTCTTCTAAGGGTATGTTCACACGGGGGAATTTTGGTGCACATTTCACGTAGTATTTGCGCTCCGAAATTACGGTAATCCACAGTTCTCATAGAGAACTATGGATTACGCCTCCTCTCCCCTTCGTACGAATTCGATCGTAATTGTACGCCATGGGAGTTAAGTGAGCATGTCTATAACTTGCCGGCGAATACACGCCGCAAGTAATAACTGTCAATGGGGCCCCTCCCCGCGTCACAGGAGTACGCGTGTTTCAGTGTGACTCCCAAACACCAGGCATAATTGCGGGGCGTACTGCACGCCCTGCAATTACGCCGTGTAAACATAGCCTTAGAGTTCTTAACCGCAAGAGAGTGCGATTGCTTGAAGAATATTACAAAAAAGTATTCAGATTAGTATTATTTTGTTTCTCCTATTAGGGTGTTTTGAGAGTAGTAAGATGGCAGCCATTGAAGTCTACATCAGGCCCCACTGCCATGACAAACAGTTAGGGGCCACAAAGGATTGCAGCCCCATTTTGTCATCATTTAGAGTTCTTTGTTGCATTTTCCGCACTATTTAAATGGTTAAATGACTGGGATTGAAGTAATTAGCAGCTGTTACCTGCCTTGTTTGAAGTGGGCTTAGCTAGTGAATCCATCTAGTATAACCTTACCAAGACAATGACGGAAACATACTTTAATTGTGAATAAAGGGTTGTTCTGTCTTCTGTAAATGGAGCTTAATTATTGTAATATACTTTTGATCTTTATATCCTCACCATTTCAAACATCTCTGCTTGCTGTCAGTGAATAGGAACATTCTTAGTTATATTCAGCAATTAAAAATCCTTACTGACCACATAGCTGAGGTTGTGTAACCCTGGTCTCATAATTAGGGGTCCCAGTGCTTGGATTCCAAGTGATCATATACACCACATTCCAAATAAGTATGCAAATTTGATAAAATATCAGCTCTGTTCCCAGAGCAGCCTCTGCAAGCACTGTGGAGCGGAGAAACCTCCGCTCCCCAGCGCTTAACCCTTTGATTGCCGTGGTTTGTGACCGTAGCTTAATCAAAGGGCTTTCCTCTGCTCTGTCGGGTGATCGGGACTCCCAGTGACCTGACAGAGCCCAGGGAATGGCTCCCCAGGGCTATCTGTGTGAGGAGCCAGCGATCAGGGCAGGCTGTGTGCTGCCCTGACCGCTGCCTGTGTCAAATACAGATTATAATGTATTAGCATATGTGAATATGCTAATACATTACTAAGTGTTAAAAAAAAAAGGTAACACAGTTATTCCTTCATGGGATTTAAAAAAAAAAAAAAAGTAAAAAAAACAAAGTGTAGAAAAAAAATAAAATAAAAATAAATTTTTAATAAAAAATAATTTTGCCTACATTAAACACACAAAAAACCCTACATATATTATGTATCCACATGACTGTAATAACCTATAGAATTAATCTAACAAGTTATTAAGTGTGAAATGTGAACGATGAAAAAAAAATTAAAAAAATAAATAAATAAATTGAAAGAAGGAAAATAATTGAAAAAAATTCTGCAATAATTTATCATTGAACTTAAACTATTCCCCCAAAAAGTGTAAATTGTCCTGAATAAATTAAGCCTCATACAACTGCGTCATTGAAAAATAAAAAAGTTACGACTGTTGAAATGGAAGAAGGCAAAAACTGAAAAAATGTGCTAGTCATTAAAGACTAATTAGTCATTCTGCTAATTAGATAAACAATCTCCTTTTCTGAGGTCCAGGGAATCTTGAGAGCTAAAGTAAACAGTAGTAATTAGTGTCTTTTGTCTGAAAGATCAGATAACACAAGCTCTCCAGTTGCTGGCAGTTCCACCTATGTGATGACATCACTCCCTGCTATCAGATAAGACAAACAGCAGGGGAGAACAAACAGGTCAGTCACTAGAGAAACCAGAAACCCCTCAGAATTGATAAAATTATTTTTAGCTGCTCAACAAAGAAAATGAACAAAGAAATATCTTTTGAAAACATCTTCATTGAGTGTTCCCTAAATGTTTAACGCTAATCTTTGTAGTGAGAAAACTCCTCTAAATAATTTTCAGGCTTTCGGCTTAAAGGGTTAAAATACTTGCGATACATAGTTTGCCTGCAGTGCCCAATTAAAGTAAACCTACTTAAGGATGTTGCACATTACATAGTTTACATAGATACATAGTATGTAAGGCCAAAAAAAGACAGATGTCCATCAAGTTCAGCCTATTGTACTAAAGTTTGATGCCAAGGAAGGCACAACCCCCCATGAGGTAGAAGCCAATTGTCCATTTTAGGGAAAAAAATTACTATCTGACTTCAATCTGGCAATCGGAATAAATCCCTGGATCGGTGACCCTTCTTCAGAATTCTCATCACTATAACTTGTTATATTATTACACTCTAAAATGCATCCAACCCTGTTGAACTCTGTTTAGAGAATTCACCAGTACAAGTTAATCTGGCAGCGAGTTCCACAGTCACACTGCTCTTAGAGTAAAAGAATCCCCTTTTCTACTTTTTATTGTAAGAAACTTCTTTCCTCAAGGACGTAGGAGGATCCCCCTTGTTCTTGATATTGTCCTGGGTATAAATAAATCTTGGGGGAGATCTCTATATTGACCTTTAATATATTTATAAATATTTATTATGTGCCCCCGAAGTCTTTTCTCTAGACAAATAACCATAATCTTGCTAATCTTTCTGGGTATTGCAGTCCACCCAGTCCTTTTATTATTTTTATTGCCTGTGTTTGAACCTGTTCAAGCTCTATACTGTCTTTTCTGTTAACTAGTGCCCAAAACTGTGCACAATACTCTATTTGTGGTCTAACCAGTGATTTGTATAATGGAAGAATAATGTTCTCCTCGTGTGCATCCAGGCCCCTTTTAATAAACCTCATGATCCTGTTTGCCTTGGCAGCTGCTGCCTGACACTGGCTGCTACAATTAAGTTTACTGGCCACCAGGATTCCCAAATCCTTATTCATGTCACTTTTTCCCAGTATTTTCCCATTTAACAAGTAATCAATAAATGGATTTTTCCTCCCGCATTTATCTGTGTTAAACCACATCTGCCACTTCTCTGCCCAGGCCTCCAACTTATTCAATAAAGCATTGTCCTCTATTGTGTTGATTACTTTACAGAGCTTAGTATCATCTGCAAAAATGTGTATTCTACTGTGCAATCCATATGATCGTTAATAATATATTAAAGAGAATAGGGCCCAATCTGACACCTGCGGTACTTCATAGTAACAGGATCCATTTGAGTATGTACCATTAATCTACCACCTCTTTTTTTTTCTATCACTCAGCCAGTTGCTTACCCACTTGCAAACATTTTCCCCCAGTTAAAGCATTCTCATTTTACTTTCCAATCTTTTATGTGGCACCTGATCAAATGCTTTAGAAAAATCTAGACACATGACATACAATGCCTCACCCTGATCCAGTCTAGAACTGACCTCCTCATAAAAGCTGATGAGATTATTTTGACAGGACCAATCCTTCATAAAACGCTGCTGGAACGGAGTTATACATTTATTTTCAGTGAGATAGTCCAGTATAGCATCTTTTATTAAACCTTCAAACATTTTTTAGTACATAACCCACAATCAGAGGTTTAAAACTTACGGCCTATAGTTTGCCAGATCCACTTTTTTGGACATCTTTTTGAATAATGGCCCTTCAATTATGCCTATGTGCCCAATCCTTTTGGACATACCCACCCCATTAATTAGACAGTCCATAAATATTAAGAATAAGGGCCTGTCTGTCATATTTCTTATTTCCCTTAGGACATGGAGGTGTATGCCATCAGGAACTGGTAATTGGTCTATTTTAATTTTCATAAAGCAGAGCTGCACTTCTAAACATTTAAAGTGGAGTTTACCTTATCCCTCTGCTCATCAACAGGAAGGTCATTTTCCTTGGTAAATACAAGTAGGAGGAAAAAATTTGTTTTAATAGCTTTGCCTTCTCCTCAATGCCCTCTACAATACCTCCCTCACTAGTTTTCAAAGGGCCAACATTTTCCGTTTTAATCTTTTTACTATTTAGATAGTAGATATATTTTGTGGTTAGCTTTACTCTCTTTTGCAATCAGCCTTTCTGTTTCCATCTTTGCTGTCTTTATTATTTGAAATTTTTTTTTTTTATTTAGGGTGCTTTTACACAGCGCAGTTTTGGTGCAGTTTTAACTGTGCTCCAATTATCTGCATCAGGTTTCATAGTCTGAGAGCTTCCGTAGTGTGGTGACGTCCCCCTCAGCTGTTTGTGTCTAGTAGAGGCGCGAGATTAGTCTACATAAAGCTCTAGATGATTATTGTAGATCACTGTGAACGTCGGGACATAGCTGGAGATCGAAGCTATCAGCGTAATGTAGGAGGTATGTGAAGCTGTGCTGGTTTTAAGCGATTTGGATGAGTTTAGTTGGACTGGATATGTGTTTGTTTTGCAGAACGCAGTTGGATTGTGTATCTGTTTCTTGTGAATATAGAATTAAAATTGAAATATAGAGATATATATCCCCACTTTTGTTTACAAAATTATTTGGTTCATGCACATGGGATTAAGTATTTTAGATAAGCGTGGTGATGTTCAAAGTAAATTGATATATAAAGTAAATTGATATACATTATTTAACTAATACAGATAATATACAAGAATAACATTTACAATAATTGGTTCTGACATTTTATCATGAAACAACAGTCATCATACAATAGCCTGATGTGTGAAATCGCAAAGACTGGTAACTTGATAGAATACCTGTGCAACAAGAAGCCAAATAATACAAACAATAATAATCAAAGACAAAATAATACCGCAATACGTCACCACTATATAGTGACTAATACTGCTACTGACTCAATCAGTATACCGAGACCAATACCCACAGTAAAGCGCCTATTAGGTAGATAGCTATGTTAGCCCCCCATTACATAAGTAAACGCCCTGTCACGGCGCACTTTTCCGCCGTTAGCAGCAAGCACGGTAGTTAAATCCCTCTAGGACAGTCGACACACCCGAGTGAGAAGCCGGGCTGATGAGCTTAGTAGTGACACCCTCAGCTCCATATCAAGGTCAGAGGGTGTTCCGCACTGGCCAATCAGAGGGCCCAGAGGACGCACCAATCGCTGCTAGGGAGGGGCTTTCTGGGTTTTCCTTATTAAACTCCCTCATTTCTCCAGTCTTTGCCTGAGAAAGGTTTCCCCTTGCTATTCCTGTGTTCTCAAGTTTATAATTTTTGCTCTCCTGATTTCTGACCTCGGCCATTGCCTCTTGACTTTTGTGCTGCGACTTCTGACCGTGTTTTGGACCTCGTCTTGTTTTTGACTCTTCTTTTGTGGCTACGTATTTCTTGCATATACGTTCCCCCCTTACTGTGACTTACCCGCACTATTGTGTTTTATCCTGACCCGGTTCCTGACGGCCCTGCACTTAGCAGCGTAGCAACTGTTTGTCGCAGTTAGGGTCCTGCCCGCTTAGGGCAGCACGCCAAGTAGGCAGGGACAGTGGTCTGGGTGGCAGTAAGGGCCCACTGCAACCTCCTCTGACGGACGCTTTTTCCAGAGCCGTATAAATACTGCACCCCAGGTACCAAGGAACGCCCATGATTGCACTGGTGGAGCAGATAATTCAGGGACTTACCAACAGTTAGTCCAAACCTGGCGTACTGAGGGGAACAATCAACCAAGAGACCGTACCTCCCAGGGTACCCCACAAGGTGGGAACCCCCCGACATCGCTTCCCCCCCATTCAGCTACCCAATAGGTTTTCAATAGACACGAGGCCGTTTTTTACTTTTAGGGAGGGATGGTCGCTGTTTTTCGAACTCCACCCACGTACCTCTGGTAATGAGGAACAAGGGTGGGAATTGTCATGTCCCTCTCCAGGGTCCCCCCAGGAGTGGGCATTTTCATTACCCCCTGACTCACTGGATTGTCTTCTGTTGACTAGAGTTTTTTCCTTTGGGCTTCTCTTTCGACGACCCTGATAGGGAGGCGTTGGCCAAACTCAGCTCACCACCTGTAAGGCAGGGTAAGAGGACTGTAGAGGAGTAAGGCCCACTGACTTACGTCGCTGTGCCTTCCTTCGGGTGTGAACCGACCCATCCCTCAGTGCCAGTTTCCGTAGATTGGCTGACACGATTTTAAGGGAACATTTTGGTGGCCATCTTAACACCTGGCACACTGCGACGACGCCCATCTCCCTCCGCTTTTGGCAGTCCGATTAGACCAGAGACGGTTTTTATGGGAGAGACTTCGAGGGAGCAGACCCCCTTTCTCCAATTGATTCCCTACCTTCTTCCGTATCTGCCACCACCACCAGAAACTTCAGAGTGTGTGATACCCCCTTAGGAGCCTATGGCATGGTAGGGGTCTCTTTTACGGTTACTGCTTGACCGCACCAGTACCTCAACGTCGCACCAGGGACTTTGCCTTCTATTGTGGCGGAGAAAGTCATCGCATCCGTGAGTAACCCAAAAGGAGGCCTGCCGGGAAAACTCCATGCCTAGTGGCTCTTTCCCCTATAGATATCAAAAAAGCTGTTGTGCCATGAAAATTTCCTATTTTTCTTTGTGTGAAATCCGGGAGTGCATTTTGTAGATCAGGGTCTGCTTCCAATTTTTGTGGACGCCTAAGCGTCTGGCCTTGCCCTGAGAGGCCTCTAGGCGGATCCCATGCGGGGTGGGTGGCTATTGATGTCTACCCGATAGGGGTAGTTTTGGCTAATGGCATAATTCAGTAATTGCACCCCAGAACTTTAGAGTGCTAGTTGGTTCCTATCAGAAGGGAGAAAAAATTGTACACTCTTATCATGGTTGGGGCTTACCCGCTGCTATGTGTTGTTTTGGCGGGTTGCCCTGGCTTCAGAGACACAACCCTTTATTGATTGGAGTTCTGGAAAATTAATTTTGGTGGGGAAACAGTGTTTTGACAAATGTCTCCCTATGGTTTCCGGGATCTAAAAATAAATAAAAGCCGAGCGTTATCTAGAAGCTTTCTGTGCCATCACTCACCCTCGGGAGATCCAGTACCTTACTTACCCAAGGAAACAATTGTCTCGGCTCCATTTTTCCTCCGATTTGGGCCACTGAGTATAAGACACACCAGGACATGAACCTGCTAATTGTCCTGTGTCTAGAGTCTTTGTCCTACTCATAGGTTTTTTCGTTAAGTTTACGCTTGTTAAATGGAGTTACATGATTCGTTATTATCAGGAAAGCCCCCGAGTGTCGAGGCAACAAAGCGATTTTATCCTCCTCGCAATTATGGTGGCCTTCTTTGTATCGTGATGTTGGAGTACTTCTAGCATTAGTGTGTGACACTTGTGCTCGGAGCAAAAAGTTTCCCAGAAACTCGCCACCCGGGGACTGTTGTCCTCCCCCCCTCCCCGGGTTCATAACGTCTTTTCAACCAGACACTATTAAAAGAGTACATTCCATCCTCCGACTACACCTACCGATACCCCCCTCCCCTCCTCCGGTTTATGTAGAGGGTCATTGGAATATGAATTCGCCCGCATCGTAGACTCCCTTAGAGTGCAGAGTCCCCTTGCAGTACCTTGTCCACTGGAAGGTTTTTGGTCGGGAGGAGAGTCGTGGGTTCCGGGCCAAGTCATCCAAACGCTGAAATCTCTGATCAGGATAATTTCCACGACTCTCACCCAAGTAGTGCAGGGACAGTGGGCTGGGTGGCAGTTAGGGCCTACTGCACCTCCTCTGACGTGACACCCCCATTCTTTTCAGTAGATGGGTATATAAACCCCCAATAGGTAGATAAAACCCATTAGATAAATTAACCCCCTCCCCCCCATCAGGTAGATAAGCCCACCTTTAAGTAGTGGTACCCTTCAGTTAAATTAACTCGTATCTGGCTAGAAGTGAGGCTGGGCAGAAAATATGGTGAATAAGGCCTTGGAGAGTTGGGAAACAGGGTCCGTAGGATGGGGCTTGCTTTGCAGTTAAAATGTCAAAAAATTTAAGCCCGCAAGTGCCAATTCCGGCTACAAAAGAAATTTTTTTAGCCCGATGGAATGCCCCTCCAAAATTAACCTCTACCTTGGCAGATGTGAGGCTCAGCAGAAAATTTGGTGCAAAAAGCCTTGGATCATAGATAAACAAGATCCACGGGATGGGGCTGGTATTGCAGAAAAATGTCAAAAAAATTCTAAGCTCGAGGGTGGCGATTCCGTCCGAAAATGATTTTTT
The DNA here is from genome assembly GCA_025379985.1 of Phyllomedusa bahiana. Lineage (NCBI taxonomy): Eukaryota > Metazoa > Chordata > Amphibia > Anura > Hylidae > Phyllomedusa > Phyllomedusa bahiana. The sequence continues at coordinate 29,534 of JAODAL010012002.1, forward strand.
TTTAGCATGATGGAACATCAGTCCAAAATTAATCCTTACCTTGCCAGAAGTGAGGCTGGATAAAATTTGGCGCATGAAGCAGTAGTCGATGGGTTGTGGCTGGTGTAGCAAAAAAATGGTAAAAATTCTAAGCCCATGGGTTGCGACTGCCGGTAATAAAACTTTTTATCCCGATGGATTGTCACTCTGTAATTAACCCTTACTTTGCCAGAAGTGAGGCTGGGCAGAAAATTTGCCATATAAAGCCTTGATTCCTTGTGAAATGGGGTCCGCGAGATGGGGCTAGTTTTACAGGATAATGGCAAAAATTTTAAGCCTGTGGTTGGCAATTCCGTCCCAAAAATAATTTTTTTTCCGAAGGAACACTGCTCCTAAATTAACCCTTACCTTGCCAGAAGAGAGGCTGGGAAGATAATTTGGCGGATAAAGTCTTGGATCATTGGGAATCGGGGTCCATGGGATGGCATAAATTTTGTAGGAAAATTGCAAAAATTCTAAGCCCATAGGTGGCAATTTCGGCAGGAAAAGATATGTTTGTGCCCAATGGAATGCCGCTCCAAAATTATCCCTTATCTTGCTCTAAGTAAGGTTGGGCAGAAAATTTGGTGGATAAAACCTTGAATCCTTGGGAAACAGCTGGACCAGGCTGGATTTGCAGAAAAATTACAAAAATTCGAACCCCACAGGTGGCAATTCTGTCCAAAAACAAAATTTTTTTGCTCGTTGGAACGCAGCTCCAAAAGGAACCTTTACCTTGCCAAAAATGAGGTTGGGCAGAAAATTTTATGGATAAAGTCTTGGTTTCTTAGGAAATGAGGTTCACAGGATGAGGCTGGTTTTGCAGAAAAATGCCAAAAATTCTAAGCCAGCAGGTTGCAATTCCATCCGAAGATGAAATTTGCAGCTCCAGAATTAACCCTTACCTTGCCAGGAGTGAGGTTGAGTGAAAACTTTGCCGGATAAAGTCTTGATTCCTTGGGAAATGGGGTCCATGGGATTGGGTTGGTTTTGCAGAAAAATGGCAAAAATTTTAAGCCCGCGGGTGACAATTCCGGGCAAAAAACCCAAATTTTTTTGCCCGATGGAATAGCGCTCCAAAATTGACCCTTACCTTGACAGACATCAGACTGGGAAGAAAATATGACAGATAATGCCTTGGTCCTTTGTGAAACAGGGACCACATGATGGTTTTGCAGAAAAAATTTAAAAATTCTAAGCCTGTGGGTGGGGATTCCAACTGAAGATTGATTTTTTTTTTTACCTGATGAAACGCCGCTCGAAAATTAACCCTAATCTTTTCAGAAGTGAGACTGTGTGAAAATTTGGCAGATAAAGATCATTGGTAAATGCGGTTCGTTGGATGGGGCTGGTTTAGCAAAGCATGACAAAAATTCTAAGCCTACAGGTGGCGATTCTGCTGAAAACGAAACTTTTTAGCCCGATGGAACGTCGCTCTGGAATTAACCCTTACCTTGCCGGAAGCGAAGCTCGGCCGAAAATTTAGCAGCCCTGGTTGTTGAAAAATGTGGTCTGCAGGAAGAGATTGGTTTTGCAGAAAAATGCCAGAAATTCTAAGCCCGTGGGTTGCAATTCCGTCTGAAGATTAATTTTTTTTGCCCGATGGAAAACCGTTCAAAAATTAACCCTCATCTTGCAGGAAGTGAGGTTTTACAAAAAATGGCGAAAATTCAAAGCCCACAGGTGGCAATTCTAGACGCAAGCGTAATTTTTTTTGCACAATTGAATGGCGCTCCGAAATGAACACTTACCTTGTCGGAAGTGAGACTGGGTAGAAAATTTAACGGATAATGCTTTGGTCCTTTGTGACACGGGGTCCGCACGATGGAGTTGGATTTACAGAAAAACACTAGAGATTCAAAGCCCGCGATTCTGCCTGAAATTCTTTTTAGCCTGATGAAATATCGTTCCAAAATTAACCTTTACCTTGCCGGAAATAAGACTAGGCAGAAAATTTGACGCATAAAGCCTGGTTCCTTGGGAAACGGGGTCCACAGGATGGGACCCGGTTTTGCAGAAAAATGCAAATTCTAAGCATGTGGGTGGTAATCTGGACGCAAATGTAATTTTTTCCCCCAAATGCAATGGTGTTCGGGAATTAACTCTTACCTTGCCGGAAGTGAGGCTGGACATAAAATTTGATGCATAATAACTTTATTGCTTGGAAAATGGTCTGCGGAATGGGGCAGGTAAAAATGCAAAAAGTACTTAGCCTGTGGATGTCCATTCCGTCCAAAACCATTATTTTTTCACCATATTTTATGGTACTCCAACATTTACCCTTTTCTTGCCGGAAGTGAGGCTGGGTAGAAAATTTGATGGATAAAGTCCTGGTTTCTTGGGAAACGGTGTCTGCGGTGTGGGGCTGGTTTTGCAGAAAAATGTCAAATGTTCTAAGCTTGCGGGTGGCTTTGCCAGCTGAAATTGAAATATTTTCTCCCAATTGAATTCCACTCAGGAAATTAACTATTAGCTTGCCAGAAGTGAGGCTACGTGGAAAATATGGCACATAAAGTCATAGTTACTTGGAAAATGGGGCCCGCAGGTTAAGGGTTTGCAGAAAAATTTCAAAATTCTAAGCCCGTGGGTGGCAATTCTGTCTGAAAATGAAATTTTGTTCACCCATTGGAACGTCGGCTCGAAATGAACCCTTACCTTGCCAGAATTGAAACTATTGCAGATAAAGCCTTGGTTCCTGGGCAACCAAGGTCTATGGGATCAGGCTGGTTTTGTAGAAAAAAAACACACACAAAAAACGGGACATTACTTACTTAAAAAAACACCACCATTGTGGGCCCACATTAAACAACCACTCGCACATCCTCAGGGCTTGAGGGGGGTGGCTACTGGTATTACAATTGCATGTAGATAAAGCAATGCATACGGGTGCAAAAAGTGTGGTGCACCATGCCGGTTTACAGCCTCTTAGTGACGCCCATACTAACAGATTAGGCGGGCTGCCCAGCACCTCTGGGCATACCACACCAAAAAAAAATTAAATAGTAGTCATCCTTAGCTCCCCAGCACTATTGGGCAGATAAAAAATGTCATACTGGAAAAATATTAAATATGAGGTATTAGTTTTTACCGGGGCCCCAAATACTAAAGCTCGAAACCGGCGTCAACGGTCCTCATGTCTTGAGAGTCACTATACTGACAATTTACAAAAAAACATACACAAAACAGGGGAAATTATTTACTTAAAAAAACACCACCAAAGTGGGACCCTGATCACAGCGTCAAAATAGCAGGACTAAATGCGAGAGCGACCCAGTATTAGGCATCTAGCCTTATATAGCCCCCCTGGGAAAACATTGACAGTGTCATCTGATTTGCAGAATAATCAACGTCATAGGATCCCACGCTAGGGTGCAACAAATAAATGATACAGACTGCACATTAGCTTGGTACCTGTGTTAGCACCATAATGGCGAAAAACCGACAGAGGTTTTGTAGAACAATGCCAAAAATTCTCGACCTGATGTAAATGCTGCTGCAAAACAACCATTACCCTTACAATAGTGAGTGATCGGCAGAACATACAGTAGCATAAAGGGCATTGGTTGTTTGGGAAACAGGGTCAGCGGATGTGGGTGGTGTATGTTGCAGGAAAAATCTATGCCCTGCTGAGGTGGCCTCATTTTGATCCGCAGCAGAAAACACAAGTTTTTCGGCACATCCTATGGTAGATTGCCCCTCCGAAATCACTCCGCTATCACAAAGTCTGGAATGATGAGGCTGGTGCAGAGAAAAATAATATCTGGATAGATGCCTTGGTGTTCATTGGAAAGATGGGGTACAGCGTATCATGGCTGGCTTTGGCATAAAAGATGTGCAAACATTTCAACAGCCCGCAAGTGGTACGAATCCCAGCAGAATTTTTTTATTATGCCCATGTAACTGTGCTCACGAAATTAACCCTTACCAAACGCACATTCAAGCAGGGTGGTAAAATGATGTCGGGAGTAAATGCCTTTAGATAGTTCCTTGGTACATATGGTTCCCTTAGGATCATCTGTTTTCTGCAAGAAAAATGCCAATAAATTCTAAGCTTGCGGGTGGCCATGGTTGGGTCGTGCTGAAGAACAAAAAATTTTCGCCAAATGGAACGGTGGCCAGAAATTAAAACACTTACCAGCTGGCCAGATGTTGAGGTATGGGTTGGTAAAAGTTTGATCATAAAGAGAGCCCCTAATTACTTGGAAAATACGGGCTGGTTTTTCAGAAAAATGCCAAAAATTCTAAGCCCGCGATTGGCAATTCCATCTGAAACTGAATGAAGAAATTTTTTAGCCCAATGGAACGTCGGTCTGGAACTAACCCTTAGGTGATGCTTCGGTGTAGTGAGCAACTATTTGGTGGACAAAAGCCTATCTGGTTTTCTTGGAAAACGGTGTTCCTCTGGCGGAATAATGGCAGGTTTTGCAGCAACTATGCAAAAAAAATACTAAGTCAGTGGGCCGGGGAATCTTCCGATCGAAAAGTTTTTCACTCTTAAAGTTGTAACAACCACTCTAAACTAACTCTGTACCTGTGTGCTGGAAGCAAGGCTTAGCAGGGAAATTTGGCGGCCAGAGATTTGAGTGGTGCTTTGTGGAAAACCTGGCGCATAAAACTATGGTTTCCAGGGAAACAGGGTCCACAGGATGGGGCTGGTTTTGCAGAAAAATTGAGAAAGATTCTTAGCTATCGGTTTCAATTCTGTCTGTGAATAATATTTTGCTTTTTTTGCGCCAATGGACCACCACTGGATATAAAGCACTTTACCTTTGTGCCAGAAGTTGTGCGGTATGAAATAACCTGGTTGTTCCTTGAGAAACAGGGTCAATGTATGTGATTGTTTTATTATTGTTATTAGATTAATTTTAACACGCCGCGACGGTAAATACGGCTGTAAAAAAAAATGTCACAGAATTGCGATCTTCATTCATCTCGCAGCACATAAAATGGAATAAAAAGCAATCAAAAAGGCATATAAATGCCAATGAAAAGTCAGTTCATCCTGCAAAAAAAAGAGCCCTTATGCAGCTCTGTATACGAAAAAATAAAGAAGTTATGGCTATCAGATGCATAAATATTGTTTTACGTAATAATAAAAACACTTTTTTTTTTTTAAAAACGTTTCAAAAACATAAAACAAAAACTATAATATAACTTGTGTTATCGCTGTAATCATCTTGCGCGCCAGCAGAGATAAAACTAACATTGCATGTACACCAGGCACGTTGAGGGAGATGCAGTTTAAAACATTTTATTTTTACTAGTATTGGCAGTATTTATCTTCACGCCCTGCTTTCGTCCAAAAAATGTGATTTAAAAAAAAAATACCGAATCCGAAATCCTTGGTCCCCACCAAAATTATTACCAATAACAAATCTCAACTAAAACCCGCAATAAAACAAGCCCATACACCACATATGTACACAGGAAATACAATAAAAAATCTAACGGCTTTTACAGACTTAATGGAAAATAGGGGCAAAAACGTTAGTTTCCCTTTATTGAACAAAATGAATATTTTTGCGTAAAAACAGTAGAACATAAAACAAATACTTAGTTTACATCGACTGTAAACAAAAATCTGACCTGAATTATGCAAAGCTATCATGACAAATATATAGCTCCATGATAGATTAGTTAGCTTAGCTGGTACAGCAAGATTAAGACATTTTACTAGTAAGTTAGATGTTAGAGAATTTGGAAACGGAGCTTTCAGGTGCCCTGAACAGCATTGCTGCATGGGGATGGAGTGCCTGGTCGGGGGGAGAGTTCCTCTGCATCATACATATTTCACACTCTCAATAAACCATGGTGAAACAACGCTAATTTGATTTCTGCGTTTGCCTGCAACCGCAACAGTCTAGTTCAGGTTGTCCCGTTTGTTGTGTGTGAGCACTTCGAGCATGTTATTAGCTCATATAACATCCTCTGAAAGTCACGTAAAATAGCAAACAACTATTTTATATCTGTGTATCCCCTGCCAACAGTTGTCCATAGGAGAAGGGTGGGGGCGTTAGTTGGGTGTGGGTAACTCACTGCATTCATCACAGCTACTTTCATAGCTGCTCATAGAGAAAAGTCACTGTTTATTTTTCATATAGAGTTTTAGTTCTATTTGTACTCTATTTTCGAGAAAGTGACGAAACCGGGACATTTATTAGTCATCCTTAGAATATTTTTTTATATATATTACTCCCTTCTTTTTTAGAAAAGACCATGCATTCGCTTATACAATCTGTTTGTCATTTTTGGAAAAGACCACATTTATATTCAATATTCTGTAGAACAAAAAAATATCTATTATCTATCCGGTGATTTTCAGTTATGGGTCCGAAAAAAAAACCGCAGTTCATTAACATTGACTTCCTTAGAAAAAATATTAATTTTTTTTAGCTCCTGGTTGCCAGTTTTGTGGGAAAAGTCCATATTTAATATAGGTATTCCCATATAAAAAATTTCTATTTCTACTACGGTCTGTCAGGTTGTCAGTAAAAGACGCACAGTTTCCTTAATATCTGTTAGAAAAAAGTCAACTGGCTATTCCTACTTTGCAGTTGTGAAATCCTCAGGGACTGAATGCGAAGAACACTGATTGATTTTTTTAAGTTATTCCACAAGTGACCCCGCATTTCACAGATATTCGATATTCTGTTTCTAATCCTAGTTGGCAGTTGGAAATTATAGTATATAAGAACATCAGGTATTTTTCTGTCTTTGCAGTTACAGGTTTTCTCAATAAGTGACTGTTAAAAAAATCTTCTAGACGCTTTTTAAATTATTCTTTTCTTGAAATGAAGCGAACAGAACGAGGGTGTAAGCAAGCAAATCGGGGGGAAGACCTGTAGTCTAGAATATGGGAGGAGAAGGAGCACTGTGCCCATCCAGTTGCTCCGGACAACACGCAAGCGGGGCAACATTGTTCGCTTGCGAGGACAGTCAGTCCTGTCATCGCGTCGTTGCCTTGGTTACCGTGATGAATCACAGTAGATGAAGAGCGGTTCGCCAATCTTTTCTTCATTGGTGTATAACGCATCTGTTATTACAGAGTTAGCGGTATTTAAACCCTCCCCGGTCCTCCCAGTCGAATACTGGGCCGAAAATATGGCAACTCATACGTCAGCATCCGTCCAACCTGAAGCAAAGGCATCCCAGAAATGTCAACCCATGTAACATACATACCACTATGGATTAACCATGTTCTTGAAGATTCTTTTTAGATGACACAGTGTGGTTGGGGTTTCAAGAAGGCATTTCAAAGCTCAGGGAGCCAAAGAGGGAATGATTTTGTCTGCTCTGCGAGACCGCCCAATCACTTAAAACCGCGACAGAGTGGACAGAATCCCGAGCGGGTCCACCAACTTGCCATGCATTGCCTGTGGCTTCCAAACCCCACTTCATGTGAAGACTGTCAGGACAAGAAGTCACCGTGGTGATGATGATGAGAAGTTGATAAGTTACATTGCCAGATCCAACCTGAGGACTTTTCAGCAGTGAATTTGCTTGTGAGCCGCCACATCAGTGGACGAGGAGGAAGATGATGAGGGTCTGTGTCCGGTAAACGGGTGCCGTGGGCCTCTGAAGAGGAGAGGGGTCGCACGAATCCCGCTGCGATTAGTCCACCAGCCATGATCATTGGTGCAGCTGTAACCCCGCTACTTAAGCTAATCCACACACGCGACGGAAGATGTCCGTATGGACCTGTGGAAGCAAGTAGCCGTATTTTGTATTAAGTCCTCAGATTCACTGACCGATGTCAAATCTGGATTTTGCCGTCAACCAGCGGCACCAGTTAGGTAGAGCATCGAAATTCCCCATGTTTAAAAATAGACCACCGATGAAGAAGGAATTATGTGTAGCACATTGCATCTATAATGCAAGAGGAGTCACATTGGAGAAAAAAAGGCCACACCAGGTCCTGGGCTTTCCAAACCAACTGTTAACAACCCTTTGTTCTAGCCTCCTCTGACCACTTCCAAGAACCAAGCTTGATCCTCTTCTTGCCGCATGTCCCCCAGGTCCCCGCTGGCGGCATGGGCACGAATCACCCCGAGTGCCACGACACGCCTTTTTCGACCGAGTTTAGCCACCACCACCAGAGACAACGAGACCTACCCCTTCTCCTTCCACCGAAATTTACGCTTCCCTGCAATACCCATAGCAGGCGGCCAGTTTTATGCAGGCCAGCCTTCCTTTGTTACCAGGTGTGGGAGTGCAGAAGAATATAAACGCTTTAACAACTCAAAAATAATAATAATAATAAACAACACCCTAACCATACCGAAAGCCAAAAGTCCTGATATTCGGCAATTGCCAGGCTTTTGACCTTGGAAATGTTGCCTTTTTCTCGTTCCGCCTGGGTTGCACACCAGAGAGGTTCTGGCCGATGTCTCATGGCCGCTTTGCCTACCCGCCAAATCACCAGGGATGGCAGGAGCCAGGCAATGTTTTTTTTCGTTTTTTTTTTTCCCCCGAAAAGCCCCGTCCCTGGCCCGTGGCCGAAGGGTCACGTTTCAGTAAAAAATCTCTCATCTCTTTTGGCTGCATCTGTGTCCCATAAAAGTCCTATCTGACCACCGATACATGGACTAGTAAGTACTGGGTCAAGGCCGCTACCGTCTCTGGTGACAGCTCACAAGTGAGTTGGGGATGGGTGGATGTCTACTGGTGATGAATGGTGGCTATCAGGCTCAAGCGACACAATCTTCCAAACTCCAAGAGAAACCAGGTGCCGTGGTGAATTAGTGGTGTCTTGGAGACCGTCAACACCCAGGTCAATATCTGTGGACGGCTCTGTGCAATAGATACCAGCATTGTGCATGGTGACCTAAAACCATTGCCAGGCCAGGTGGTTTTTCAACAGAAGGGTGTAATCTCTCCTTATACTTTGCCCTTAATATATCGGAAGGCTGGAGCACATCCCTTGCCTGGACAACACACGTCGATGAACCTTGTCGACCAGGAAATAGTACAAAAGTGCAACCCTTACCCGGTGCATGCTGGCCCTGCTGAGGACGCATGGTGAGGGGTCTGTGAGCTCACACTTCTGGGCTTTCGCACCCTGCTATCGTTCGTGTCATGTACACAGCGTCACTTGGCCTCCTCCCATCAAAATCGACTCATTGTATGTAACATGGCATACACACTGGAACTACCACACTCCGACATGCTGTAACAGCGAATAGTGGAAGCAAAGTCGTAATTACATTACACAGTAATGATATATATTAGGATAATTCCAGGACCCAATCGACTTCTTGAGTAATTCAAAAATGGATAGAAGTGGCCCGAGACCTAGCTCACCACTTCATAGAGGTGATTATCCCAGCGAATGCAGCCAGTGGTCCACCGCGAAGGCGTGTGACCATTCATAATAGCGTGTAGGAGTTATAACAGACAGAACGTATAACGCTTATCCACTGAGAATGTGGAACATATGACTTTCATCAAGATGAATCAAGGCGGGATGCACTGTATGATGTTTTTTAGTTTGTCCGGCCAGTTTGTGCCGACTCACAGATAGTAGCCATCCAACTTTTCCCATTCCTCTTGAAAAAGAAAGTGTTGTCCCCTCTTGAAAAAATGTTTTTGAAATGCTCATTTTTACTGCAAATTGTAAAAGAGTGCCAAAAGGTCATATATGCTGGTTTGGCGGGTTTGTTCGAGGGGTATGACGTGTAAAAGACAACAGTAGTAACAAGTTTTGTTGAAAAAAAAATGATATATTGCCAATTATCTCATTTTCTATTGAAAATTTTTAAGCGATTGGTCAATAGGATTTGGGGTCATGGTAGCTGTAAATTAAGCAGCTATTATCCAGGTCCTTTGGTAAAATATTATTTTCCAACAGGCAGTTTCATTGTCTTCGTCAACAATTGTTTAAAAGTGTCCAAAAGGGGACATTTTTCTTGTCGGAGGCTTTATGGGGTCAGTGTGTCTGTAAAAAAATTGCCAATAATCCAGGCCGCAATACCAAAAATTTTAAAAAAATATAAAAAAAAAAAAACGTCTTTTATTACTTGCTACGTTGTAATTGAGTTTCAAAAGGTTGTCATTTTAGTATTGCTTTTAGGGGAGTCATGCAAGAACTGGAAAAACTAAGTTTCCATTTCAAATAAACCTTGTTTCAAGAATACTCATTTCTCTTCCCTGCAAATTATATTCTCTGTGTCCATAAGGCATTTCTGCTGGTTTTGGGGTCAGGCTACTGTGAAAAGCTTGTGTGCGCAAGGGTGCAAATGGGGGCAGATACTCTGGTCATTGGTGCGCCTCATGCCTTTTCTCAAACATACATGCATTCATCTACAGAGAAAGGCGAACAATAAGCACAGTTGAGGGGATTATGAGGCACCATAGAAAAAAGTAACACCTAAATGCTGGAACAAGTGCGAATACTGCCCAGAATGTCCTACAATGTTAAACATCATGGGCAGTTGGTATAATTGTGAACAAGAAGAAGCAATGGTAAAACGCCGCTGCCACAGAGAAGTCAACGTTTTGAGTGGCATCACAATCTTCCCGCCACCCCGCGCAAGAGCAAGATACAGTTTCCTCCAGCGCATCCAGAAAACGAGATGGAAGAAAAAGGAAGCCTAAGAGACTAGGGCATCCTGGTTGTGTAATGTGAGCGATCGAAACCCATACGTGTATACTTAGTGAAGGCTCACTTTGTTCCTCACACCTTGAGTACCCTCACGATTATTTTATGATGACAATACAACCATTGCAAAAATTTCCCATTGTGTTCGTAAGCATTAAGGAAATGTACTGGTGCTTACTCAGACATTTTCGAATTTCATAGAGGGTGCAAAGCGCTCCTTGTAAATCGCAGAAATACCTCAAGAGCAACCCCCCAGTCAATGTGATAGTCGTGTCTTAGGGAAGGCTCAAAGGTTCTTAGCTCTACATGTTCCGGCATTCGCATACCTGCAATCGGGCTCGACTGTCCAGCTAGTGCTGCAATCATCTGAACCTCCCCTTAACTGTCTTCATCTTCTTGTGCAAATTTTATTGAAGAGTGCCAAAGTTCATTTTGACAGCGATACTCAATGTCCCTATTCCGAAAAATTCTTGTTTGAAATATTCTTTTCTTCTTCCCGCGAAATTTTAATCTGGAAGGTGCAATAGAGGCATTTATTTGCTGGATTTGGGGTCAGGCTACTTTAAAAATGGATGTCCAGGGGTGCCCCTGACAGGGCAGTAATCCCTATTCAGGGTCCCTAATATCAAAAAGTGAATACCTATTCAGGAGGCAGGATCAAATAAACGAACTTGTCACCATAAAAGTATGAACAGATATAATACGCAAACAAATGATGACTCAAAAATAACAATATAAAAATGGGGTCAAAAATCCAACAATAAACTTTGTATTATAAGACAAATACTTATACACAACAGAATCCACAATGTTTTTTAATCACAGCTAAAAAAACAGTAAAAATCATACATAGAACAAAAAAAGCAGGGACAGTTACTCAACTTAAAAAACACAGGGAAAAACAAACGTAATGAAAATTCACCACAATGCATCATCAGTAGTATAATTTACTATAATGAATATACAAGATTACATGATATATACAGCCCAGATGCAGTTGCAGAAAATAATATCAAATAGTGAAAATATAATTACAAATGTAATGTGAGTTAACCCAAGTGAATAATAGAAATGCGACCTGTCCACAGAGCCGCCTCGACGTTACGTTGCGCCGGCCGGTAGCTTTCTCGTAGAGGACAACTAAATGAGAAGCAAAAGACGGCATAAATAGATAGGTAGCAAAACACCCCTACAATATCTATTGGGCCCAATAGAACGGAAAAAATTCAGCTGTTACTTGCCTCATAATCATAGTAACGGACCAAGAGTGTAGACAAGAGAGCACATGAGGCAATAGAACTAAATACACAGGAATCCAGGTCAAAGTGTAAAATCAACTTCCGCACAGACTCAGAACCGGTCAGCCATGCAGCAAGCAGAACACCATAATTGGGTTAAGGGAACACATACAAATCTTGGTAAAGGGCAGTGCACCAAAGCAATTAACTTTTATGTGAAAAGAGCATACCCACCCCGAGAACTACAAACAGCAAGTCAATATAGAAAGGCCACAATAATAAATGGATGACCAAACAACGCACGGATTAAGAAATATATACATAGAATAAAAAAGGGCAAATGATAAGAGAAAATTCAAATGAGAAAGAAAAAGAAAATACAATAGCAAACAAACAATCGTATTGCAACCAATCCAAATGAGATAATAAAGGTGGGAGGAAGACAAAAAAAAGAAGATATTGTAACCATGTATCTATTAAATGTGCGAATATATACACACATGAAATACTATGTAAATGCATAAGAAGGTGGGTATTTCGAGCCGTTGCGAAGGGTGAAGCATATACGCTGACCGTGAACAAATACTTGAATGCATAAATAGTGAAGAAAAAAATTTGCAAAAACCAAAATAATTGCAAGATTTGCAACAAAACTTTCTAAAATGAATGAATAAGTAGTGGAGAAAAAAAAAAAGAGAAATGGTAACCATACTAGTTAAATGTGCTGATATATAAGTACAAAGCATGAAACTGAGTAAATGCATATAATAATACATAAAGAAATGTGTATATGCGTGCATTGTGTGAAGATTACAAAATTCCTTAACAAATACTAGAATGCATAATTATGATATGAAAAAATAAAAAATATTACATATAAACATGCACTCACAGCCCCGTGTGCCGCTTTATTAGGTACATACAAACCATGCCTAGTAACGGGTTTAACCCTCCTTCTTGCCTTGAGAACTGCCGTCAATTTCATTTCGTTGGGCATAGATGTCTACAACAGGTGTTGCAACGATGCCTCAATTAGTGTTACCAAAGAGGGTCCCCCAAAGAAGTGCCAAAAAATATTCCCTACTACCATGGACACCACCACCACCATCCTGAACCGTTGAGACAAGGCAGGATGGATCGCATGCAATTCATGTGTTGACATGACTCAACGCAAATTCCTGACCGTCTACCAACGCGAATAGTCGCAGCAGAAATCGAGACTCGTCATACCTGCAGGCAACGTTTTTTCCAATCTTCTACTGTCCAATTTCGGTATGGAGCTTTGGGCAAATTGGAGCCCTCAGTTTCCCGTTCTTTACTTGAAATGGAGGGGCACCCGTGTGTTCTGCTGCTGCTGAACCCATGCTGCCCTCTAATTTCGCCGTACTGTCATTCAGAGATGCTCTTTCAGCCACCTTGGTTGTAACGGGTGGCTTATTTGAGGTCACTGTTGCCATTCTATCACTCGAACCAGTCCTGCCCATTCTCCCTTTGGAAAAGAGACCATCTGGCAAATCTCACAAGGCATTTCCGCCCACTGAAGGACTGCCGCTCACTGGATGTTTTTTCTTTTTCGGTACCATTCTCTGTAAACCCATAGGAGATGGTTGGTGCGTGAAATCCCAGGGAGATCATCAGTTTCTGAAATACTCAGACCAGCCCTTACCTGGCAACCAACAACCATTGCCACGTTCCAAAAGCACTCAAGAATCACTTTCTTTCCCCATACTGATGCTCGTTTTGAGAACTGTAGGAGATTGCCTTGACCAAGTTACAGGCCTAAAGTGCACTGAGTTGTGCCGCCATGGTGATTGGCTGATTAGAAATTAAAGTGTTAACGATCATTTGGACAGGTACCTAATAAAGTGGCCGGTGAGTGTATATGCATACATACACACATACACATATACATATATATATACATATATACACATTGTGTCAGTTTTGTATAACGTATTTGTTATAATAAAGTTTATTGTGGATTTCTAATCAAAAAGGGGCCCGGTGATATGTTAAAAACAGGAACTAGTAATTTGATTTGGCTGTATGTGGCCATGAAATGGTTAATAGATGACTGACGACAGCCCTGGCTCTCCACACCTGCACCCCTACGCAAAGTTACGGCCCTGCCAGCGAACCAGCATGTTCCCCATTGGGATGTTTTTGCTGCTATCAAATATATATAAGTTGTTGGTTCCTGGTGCAAAAAGTGATAGGAGTCTCCTACCAGTTACCATGTGCCATTTCCAATACCGGTGTCTTGTTTTGTGTCAAATGGGCCCCGTAGCAGCTAGCACGCCCACACTCATCTTTTTGCTACGCCATCCATCCCTCTTTCGGTTATCCATAGAACGGAATTATTTATTTTAGCCTAGTGAATTTGTTTTCGGTGACTCTTATAGCCTAATTGTCACCTTTTGGACTAATATGTACAGCACGTATCTAGTTCACGTTGATGGGATGTGAATGCCAGCTTCACACTCACCTGTTTGGGTATAAATATGAACCTGGGTTTTATCCTCTACCCCATAGACTTTAATGAGAATACAGCTATTAACCGCAACGGGGAAGATCGTATACAGGTCGTATGAGTGATTGTTCCCCAAGAATCAGAATTCGCTTGAAGAAGATGTTGTTTCCAAATTCGCTCGATCACTAATGATGATAATTGCTTAAAAGGCACTGGGCAATTTTTTTACAAAAAATTGAAACAGTAGGCTGTACTAATATAACCCTTTTAAGTACATTTGACATAAAAAGTTTATTTTTCAACATTCCTTATAACAAAGGTTGCATGGAAGTTAGAGAAGCTTTAAAAAACGACCTGACAATTACCAATGAACAAATTAAATTTCTTACGATACTCTTAGAAATGATACCAACAATTATTTTAGATTTGGTGACGAATTCTACTTGCAGCTAAAGGGGACCTCAATGGGGTCCCCTGTGGCACCAAGTTATACAAATTTGTTTCCGTCTTTTCTTGAGAAAATCTATGTATTGAATTCTAGATTTGCAAAGAATGTCCAAATATGTTGCTGTTATGTGGACGATTTTTCGGCCTACGGAATGGAACAACTGAATATTTGGATGAAATATTTGAATTCCTGCCATTCAGTAATCCAATTTGAAATGACTAAAAATAAGTCTAGCATTCAATTCTTGGATGTCAAAACTGAGAAGATAAGTGGAGGTCTGCACACCACAACGTATACCAAACCAGTAGATCGCAATAGTTTATTGCATAGAAAAAGCTATCTTGCCCCTCAGGTTTTTCGGAGCATCCTCAAGGAACAATTTGTATAAGCTCGGAGAATTTTTTCCATGGTTGATGAATATTTAAAAAATATGCATAAATTAATAGACAAATGTGCCATACAATGGTATAATAGAAATGGATTGATGAAGGTAGGAAAAGAAATATATGAAAAAAAATGAAAGGAATTCTTTAAGGTTAAAGAGAAACCAGAAAAGGACAGGTTTTAGTTTCATTTCTACATATGATAAATACTCTAATATAATTTGTCATGTGATTAACAAACATTGCCATATTTTAAAAGCTGATAGCAAATATGGAAGACTATTCCAAGAATGACCACGTTATATTTTTAAAAGGGGACGTTCATTGAGTAATTATTTCATCTGTTCAGATGTTAGGGAATCCATTGCATCTAGACAGAAAAAAATATGGTTTTTACACTTGTGAAACAAAAGGGGTTATATACCTAAATGCCCTTGTGGCAAGGTATATATAGGACAGACCAGTTGTAAAATTAAAATACGTATTAACGAACATAAATCAGTGATTAGAACTTTTAAGAATCAGAATGAAGAAAATAGTGAAAACTCAGGTAGTGAAAAAAAGAAATTTGGAGAAACCACAGTGGCTAAACATTTTAATGAGATGGACCACCGAGTCAGTGACCTTAAATGGTGCGTTTTAGAAGAAATCCAGACATATGAAAATAAGACACTAAATATCAAACTTCTAAGACGTGAAGCATATTGGATTCACGTCATGGAGTCTCTTTACCCCAAAGGTTTAAATGAGATTTTCAATATGAGGTGCTTCTTGTGAAAGGTATTTTATATTTTTGTATATGTTCACTTTATGTATGAGTGTGTTCATTTTGTAATTGTTTTAACAATTAGTATTGTTACAGCTATAAATAGTTAATGCCATAAATAGTTTATGCCATAGGTTATGCCATACCTAGTACGCATGCCTGAGGAAGAAGGGAAACCTTCGAAACGTAGCAACAGAGTGTGTTCCGTACATCAAACACATGTTGAATACAAAGATTCCAATCTATGGACGCTCAGAGAACTGAGGACTTTATATGTACAACCAAAAAAGGTACAAATATATCATGAAGTAGCCGTTAGTGGTGGTGTATGTATTTTTCACGTTAAGTAAATAAGCAATTTCTAAAAAGACTTTTTGCCTATGTTTTCTACAATGGCTACTTAGCCATGTGTTAAGGATATATTAGACTATGACAAAATTGAGAGACAGACAAGTGTTACAGAAAGACGTGTGAGACAGATAGATATGTGACTCACTTGGTATTGTGTGTAATACAGTTCTGTTTTGCACACTGTATTATGTGGTAAAATTGACATATTTATGTCCAAGAGACAGGTAATATTTTCATGTACAGAAGCTGCAGGGTGGGTCCCCAAGATCAATTCTGCTGAGGGCTTCCCCCCAATCTGACACTGCCAGGTATAACATCATGTCTGAAGAAGGGAGCTAGTTCTCTTGAAAGCTCACCATCAAATATACTCAGTTAGCCTGAAAAAGGTATCACCTGATTTCTTCACTCTTCTACTACTTTCTATGGCTAACACGGTACAACATTATACTACTGCCTGGCATGGTGATTGACAGTTGAATAATACAGTGCAGGACATACATGTACAGATCTAGTCCCCATGGGGACAAGTAAGATTAATTAAAGTAAAACAAAGTGCTTATCATTGAAAAAAATAAAAATGTACACATATTTGTTTCACCTCGTCTGTGATAGCTTAGGCTGTAAAACTGTTATGTTGTTTAACCTGCACGATCAATGCAGTTAAAAAAATGGCAAAATTGAGATTGTTGTTTATCCCACTGCACATAAAATGGAAGAAAAAGAAATCAAAAAGTCATGTAAACCCCAAAATGGTACTAATGAAAATGGCAGTTTATCCTGCAAAACAGAAGTTCTTACACTGCTCTGTATACAGAAAAATAATAAAGTTATGGCTGTCAGAATACAATGATGCATAAACATTGTTTTATACAATAAAACTTTTTTTTTTTAATGTGCTACAACATAGAATAAAATGAACCTGTTGTTTATACTGCTCTGTGAACACTGTAAAAAAAATAAAAACAAAAAACACTACCAGGATTGCTGGACTTTCTTCATCCTGTCTCCCAAATAACAGATTAAGAGGTGATCAAAATGTCAAAATGCTAACAATTTAAACATCAACTCATTCCACCAAAAACAAGCCCCTACAAAGCACCATATACAGAAAAATAAAAAAGTTATGGTGCTTAGATTATAGCAATGCAAAAACGTGTTTTTTGTTTAACAGTGCTTTTACTGTGTAAATGTAGTACACCATAAAAAATATGACATCCACCAAAATCTGTATTCCAAAATCCAAATAGCACTCCTCTTCTTGTGTGCCATGCCCTGCACCCTAAATAACAGTTAACACCCACATATAAATTTAATTTTCATTTTCTTAGCCTAACATAAAAAAAAAAAAAAAAAATCAATGAAGACCTGTGGGATCAATATGTTTACTACAACCTTGGAAATATTCCTTAAGGGGTTTCCAAAATGAGGTCTTTTTAGAGGTGTTTTTTATTAAAATTTTAGCACTTTAGGGTGTTAGCCCACCTGTAATGGTGCCTATAAATATCCTAATAAAACTGAGACCCAAAATCTAGTACACATTCCTCCTATTCTGAGGATTGTGTTTGAGTCAAATACCAGACTAGGGCCACCTAAAGGATATCTTTTAAAACAGCAAAATTAGAGGAATCAATATTGAGTTTCATTTCCCTGTTAATGTATACTATTTTCCAATGAATAATGGATTAAACTTTAAATCTGCAAGAAAGTGAAATTTTGATATTTCACCTTCGCTTTCCTTTTTCCTTGAAAATGTCCCCTAATGTCGTAAAAAATAAAGACATTTAAAAATGATGGCAAATTGAAGTAGACATATGGCAGATGCTAGTTATGAACTATTTTGTGTGGTGTAACTATCTTTCTTACGCAAAGAATTTTTTTAATTTTAAATTTTCACATTTTGATATTGTTCACAAATAAACAAAGAAAATGTATCAATAACATAAAGCACAGTGGAAGACATGTATGATTTTTAGCTCTCAGACGCCAATTTTGAAGCATGTTATAATAGTGAAGAATGCGCCTATATTTCTGAACCTGGTCTACTGCGGGTCATAAATCAGGTGCATTCTAGCGCAAAGACAGCAATTCTGGCTCAGGTAAACCACTTTTAAAGTAGTTTACCTGTTCCAGCAGTAATGTGCCTATTTTTGCCGTTGTCCCGTTCATAAATGTGTAGCTTTGTACGGTTGTAATGCGCTCTGCCTCTCGATATCAAGTGCATCACAAAGTCCCACGGGTGTAATGTGCCTGATATTGGCGTGCGGCTCTTTAAAAATATAGCGAACGGGCTTCGCTAGATCTTGGGTTGAAAATACGGCAAATGTCTAAAGCATTAAAAAAATTTAAGTTTAAGTTTGTGCAGAACTGGCAAATAGATAGGGAGGTGCTGAAACAGTGAGATAATTGTTTGGACAATTTTGCAGTGAGGAGTCGTGGCTGGGAGAAGTTGTTATGGCAGTCTGGATCAGATGAAGAAAAGGGGACGTGAATGACTCCAGTCAGAGAAGACGTCACTTGTGAGTCACTGGATGTAATTGTACTGTAATCATTTTTATGCCTGCATAGTGCCTGTGTAACAGTATCTATCTATTTCTGTATGGGCATTGTATGGAGGTAACATTGGTCTTTGTATACTGATCCTAATTCAGTAATAGTATAGTGGTATTATTCAGTCACTATGTGACAAATTTGTTGGTATTATTTGGTCCTTATGTAGTAGCATTATTGGTAATATTGGTCTTGGTATAGTGGGATTTGTTGGTTAGCATGTATGATAATATGTAAGGTGAAATATTTGCTTGCATTTTTAGATATTATTAATTGTATTATTTAGTAACTGTATGAATAGTATTGAGAGGTCATGGAAAATATTCATGGTCACGAGTAGGTGGGAGGGCCTATTTAAAAGTTTGCTATGGGACCCAAGCTTCTTATTGTCATTATGTAGCCTAAGACCTCAGTCACACAGCAGAGCTATGCACATGGAGAGTATTCAGTGGCACACAGAATCCTTACAATGTCCTACTAGACCAGACCTGGGCATTCTACGGCCCGCGGGCTGCATCCGGCCCGCCAGCTAGCCGGATACGGCCCGCGAAGTACGATGCCCAAGTCTACTAATAGTCCGGGTAGCGGTGACAGGCCACGGCGGGCCGTCAGCTCTACTATTAATATACCCGGTATTAGACTGGCCAGCAGCGCGATGAAGTGATGTCATCGCGCCGCTGCCTCTCCTCGGCCGCACAGCCATCACTCTGCTGTGGGGCTGAGGAGCTGCCGGAGGAGCGTCCCGATGCTGGCGACATGATGACGTCACGCTGCCAGTGTCGGACTGAAGAGAAACGCGCTCGGTTCGGGAAACAGGCAAGGTGAGCATTAGTGTTATTATTTGAAATTTTGGTTACCTGCCCGAGGGGAGTTTTATCTATATACCTGCCAGAGAGGGGAGCTTCATCTATATACCTGCCTGAGAGGGGAGCTTTATCTATATAACTGCCTGAGAGGGGATCTATCTCTATATACCTGTCTGAGAAGAACGCTATCTCTGTATACCTGCCTGTGAGGAGCGCTATCTCTATATACCTGCCTGAGAGAGGAGCTATCTCTATATACCTGCCTTACTGAGGGGACATATAGCTATATACCTCCCTGACTGAGGGGACCTATATCTATATACCTGCCTGACTGAGGTGAGTTTTATATATCTGTATTCCTGAGGGGAGCTGTATATACCTGCCTTACTGAGAGTACAGAGTAAGTGTCCACAAAAATAAATCCTGAAAACAAATTCTTCCCCGTTCACCCTATGTTTTTTTTTTAAATTAGTCCGGCCCTCTGAAACCATCCCAATCTCAAATGCGGCCCCATGGGAAAATGAATTACCCACCCCTGTCCTAGGCAATCATATAATGTCTCTGTATGGCACTTTATTATTGCCACAATTTATTTTCCTTTAGTTTCTGTGAGGGGCCGTGGGACCCCGAAAGGGGGACATGAAGAGACAAACAGTGAGCCCTATTGCTGCACCCCTCAAAGTTGTCCCTGCCTACTGGCGGGCCAACCCTAAGCAGTTGTTGACAACTGGGCGACCTTCTGTACCCTGGTAAAGTAACACCCAGAATGAGGCAAGACAGACAAACTCAATAATTCACCCCGGACAACAACTGGTGCTAGTAGGTTAAACACGGGTAACACAGGAGGAACATACTTTTTCAACAGTGATTTTGTGAAAAATATTATGGGGAACATGTATAAACAGGGCTGCGCGAGAAGTCTGGTGTATTTTCAGCCCGACATCAGGTGGAGCCCCGTTCGCATTAGCGAAAATCCTCCCGAACACCATTATCAGGTGCATTACAGAGCACAAGCGGCACTTTGTAATGTGCCAGAAATGTCATGTTAACGCTAGAATGTACCTGATTTAGGACCCTCTTTAGAGCGGGTTCATAAATCAGGCGCATTCTATGCCATTATAATGTGCATGAAATTTGGCATTTAAACACCAAATTTCATTCATGCCGCACCATGTATCCAAAAAGTGCTGGGTAATTGAAACCTGAAAGAGACTTGATTTATAACTTCAGTAATATGGTACGGACCAATAAAACGCGGAGCAAATTTAACAGAAGTAACCTTAAGGCGCAGGTTCTTTGTTGATAACCACACCTGATCTCCCAGAACATAATCGGGACCTAGAGAATGTCTTTTGTTGGCATGACATGTTGTCTTGAGCTTTGACCAGATTCTGAAGAGCCTGGGCCCATACTGTGCACAGTCATTTGCAAGAAAGTTCAGAGGTGGGCTTGGCGGACTCTTGAACACCACGAGACGAGAAACAAGAGCTAAAGGCGTAGTTGCAGAAAATCTGTGACATTTTAGTGGATGAATTCACTCTATTGTTAATCGCAAATTCTGATAATGGTAGAAACTGCTTCCATTTTTCCTGGGTAGCAGAAACATAACATCTCAAAAACTAATCCATAGTTTGACTTACCCTTTCTAACTGACCATTAGTCTCCAGATGGAATGCGGAGAAAAAGATGTTGGAGAGATGCCCAACTGCCCATAAAATTTCTTTCAAAACCTAGATACAAATTGAACCCTTGATCAGACACAATATTCTCAGAGATACTGTGAAGTTTAAGTGCATACCTCACAGGCTGACACAAATTTGTGGGCATCCCAAGACCTCGAAGACCACCAGTAAACCCCCAAACGGGTACTTAGTCCCAAAATATGGAATGTCCGCAATACAAGCAGTGAATCTCCTCAAGTACCCAGAGGCAAAGTTTGGGGGGCACAAACAATCTATCTGCAGGAGTGTTACTAGTTGCCATATTTTGAGAATTGGCAATAGAAATAGCAAGGTCATGAGTAATGGCCACGCGGGACAAAATGTTCTCAGTAACAGCTTTGAGGGCACTGCAGGTACAAAAACTATGAGACAATGTGTCAGCCTTAATGTTTTTGGTGACAGGACAATAGGTACCGTTGAAATTAAAGCGAGTAAAAAAACGTCCCCCACGAGCCCCCTGGGGAAAGCGCTTGGCACTTTTTCAAATATAGAGGTTTTTATAAACGTATTACTTTAAAAACGGTGTTTGGCCCCCTCAAGGAAGTGTCTACTTCCTAAAAAGGTTTTTTGGGCTGGGATTAATTATTTCAATTTATTTTTTTCTGAGGTGGACAACTTCATTGAGAAGAAAGCTATAGGTTGTAAGAGGTTAAGGTACTCACAGCTCTAAAACAAAATGGCTACTACCCCCACTTCGGAAGCGTCAACTTTTACCACAAAAGGATGATCCAGATCGGAGTGGGATCAACACCAGGCATAAACAAAACATTTCTTAAGCTGTGCAAATGCCTGTTCAACTTGCAACTATTATAGAGGTCACTATAAAACAATTGCAATTTTTAAGTACATATAGTCTCTTTATTTATCCGTGAACTTATAATAACAGTCCATACTCTGGTAGAAATAGCACTTTAATAGTGAAATATATATGAAACAAACTTTCAGTTTGCAAATTTCTCACGCATCTCAGGCACAGTTCACATCGGCATATAGATGTCCTAATTCCAATAACATCATACTCTGGAAGTTGGTTTAAAGAAGCGGAGCTCAAACTATGTCCTCCCTCAGAGTTGTGAGTGAAAATTTGCAAGACTTTTCGGGGGAACGCTCCCTTTGTCAAGTTCACCTGTGATCATGACTTAGAGTCCATTTAAGCAGTTTGTTATCACGTGATACATACAAACCAACAGCAAACTTAAAATCCAAGTTTAAAAACACATTTTCAATATTCTCATAGGTTTTAACCACTGCCAAGATAACACTGCTTTACTATATTAATAAAATCTCATGCAAAAATCCTTCTATTCACGCTTCAAATACGATTTTTTCTATTTTAGCCGGGGGAATCATCCCGTATCCGCCCTGCATAAACACCTTCATCAGGAAATACAAAAAGAACCCCCGGGTGCACGTTCACATCGGGCGATTAATATAAGGCTGACTAAAGTGATCTCGGTGGGTAGCTATTACATTAGCTACATAACCGGTGTAACTAACAACATATCTATAGAAAAATTACCCAAATGCAAACTTTATATAATACATTTGGGGCCAATGATTTCAGATGGGCAATCCAAAAAACTTCTCTTTGTAAAAGGCGTATCCTAGCTCTTTCAGCATCTCTTTCTTCTACACTTTCCAAAATACTCCATTTCAATTCACTGACCTGTGTCCAAATTGAAGGAAATGTCTGGCTACAGATGTTTCAAAGTATTTTTATTCTTATTTTTAATCTTACCCTCATCCTTCTTTAGAACTTTATTATGTTTACAAAGTCTGTTCTGTGACCTATGTTTGTTAAGTCTCACTTTAATCTGTCTGGTAGTCTGTCCTACATACACTTTCCGGCAGCGGCATTTCAACATATATACCACATGTGTGGTGTTAGGGCCAGTTCACACGGCTTATTGCTGATGTAATTGCGGGACGGATTTTGCCCTGCAATTACGCCGGCTGCCGTGCAGCGGGGGGCCGGCAGCTCGCTGGCCCCATAGACATTCATTATTCACGGCGCGTACACGCCATAAATAATTGACATGTCACTTTCTCCCCGCTCGGCATGTTCGCCAAGCGGGGAGAGGAGATGGAATCCATAGTTCTCTATGAGAACTGTGGATTACCGTTTAAAGCCTGGGGATGTTTCAGAGGATTGGAGCGCAGATACGGTGCGCAATACAGCTGAAATCAGTCCCAGAATAAGCCGTGTGAACGAGCCCTTACATGTATGAAAGATTATCAAATGTAGAGAGAAAATCTGTTCTATCTCTAATCTCTGATTTATTTTGTTTAGTTTTACTAATGGTCTCACTTGAAGGGCCACATGTATGAAACTGTTTAATGTCTCCTATTTCATTACCCACTTTTTCAACTTCACTTCTACCAAAACCCCTATCTACAAACTTTATGATAATTTTTTCTTTATTCTTATGATATTCAACATCTGTCAAACATATCATACGGACCCTGGTAAACTGACCCTTTTAGTATGCCTCTAGTGATATTAGGGGAATGATAACTGTCATGGTGTAATATATTATTACGGTCAGTTTCTTTGCCATATAATGTTGCTTCAAGTTTGTGCTTTTAACATCTAAGAAATCAATGGTTTGCTCATTCTTAGTAATGGTAAATTCCAGCAACGGATGGATTTGATTGATGTATTCATTAAATTGTTGCAATTTTTCTTTTCCTGTCCATATTCTGAATATATCATCTACATACCTCATCCACAGTATAATACTGTAGCCATATTGGCAATGGATGATATGACATTTCTTCCAGAGTATGATGTTATTGGAATTAGGACATCTATATGCCGCTGTGAACTATGCCTGAGATGCGTGAGAACTGCTAAACCGCAAGTTTGTTTCATATACTATTTCACTGTTATATGTGCTATATGTTACCAGACAATGGACTGTTATTATAAGTTCAAGGAGCAATAAAGAGAATATATATACTTAAAAGTTGAAAAGTTGAAATGATTTTTCAGTGACCGCTATAATACTTATAAGTTGGATTGTTATATGTACGGGCCCCTGGTTTGGTCACATAAAGGTGCATTGACCAGATTGCTTCAAATGCCTGTCCTGTCGCTGGGACCAATTAGCCAGGTCAACCCCCTTTCTGGTAAGATCCATCAACAGCTTAGCTAAGACTGAACATTTTTTAATAATTTTACAGTAGTAATTGGAAAACCCCCCAAAATGTTGGAGAGCCTTGAGGTTATTAGGGCGCTCCCAGTTATCAATACAGCTGACGTTGAGAGGGTCCATAACAAAGACTTTGGGGTGATGATATAACCCAGAAAGGTCGTTTTTGGACCTCACTTAGACAACTTAGCAAACAGACTGTTCTGACATGCTCAATATGGGTGGCCCAATCAGAAGAAAAGATTAAGATGTCATCAAGGTATACCACCACATATCGGCCTAGGAGATCTCTAAAAATATTGTTAATGAACTGATTGAAGACTGCAGGCAACTTACACAACCCAAAGGGCATAACGAGGTATTTGAAATGGTGTTGAAATCATCTCCCTCCCTGATCCAGATCCGAGTTTAAGCCCCATGGAGACAATTTTTAGAGAACTAGAAGGCACCCACAATCTGATTAAACAGATCAGGGATCAAGGGAGGTTTCTTAACAGTAATGTTGTTCAGCTCCCAAAAGTCGATTCAGGGTCCTAGATCCCCATCCTTCTTTTCCACAAAGAAGAATTCAGGCCCCATCAGGGAATTGGAAAAACTGATATGCCCCTTTAAAAGACTATCCTGTATGAGGTCACGCATGACCACATGCTCGAGCTGATAATTTGAAGATCCTTCCCTTAGGATATTTTGAGCTGGGAAGGAGTTCAATAGTACAGTTATAAGACCTATGAACTGGCAATACAGTAGATCAGCAGATCTTTTGTCAAAAACATCAGCAAAGTCACAAATGAAATCAGGAAGGTTGCTTCCTCTGTCTGGCACTCAGATAACTGCAGAGAAATATGAGAAATACAGTTGGCGGAACATTGGGGACAAACATTTAACCCCTTACTGCCGCAGCTAGCTTCAATCTTCCTGACAGAGCCCCATTTTTTAAGTCTGACATGTGACACTTTATGTGAGAATAACTTTTTGACACTTTTACATATCCATGTGATTCAGAGGTTGTTTTGTCGTGACATATTCTGTTTTAAGAAACTAAGAAATTTTGGTCCACACAATTCTTGTTTATTTGTGAAAAAAATAAAATATTGTGAACATTATGAAACATTTGCCATTTTCAAAATTTCTGCATGTAAGACAGTTATACCACTCAAAATAGTTTATAAATAGGATCTAATATATGTCTACTGTAGGTTGGCAAAGTTTTTTAAATGTCTTTTTTCTACACTATTAGGGGGCTCAGAAATTTTTCACATTGCAACATAGATTTTTTTTTAGGGACCAGTCTAGTTATTGCGTGGCATACATGACTCCATTTAAGAAACTACACCCCCTAAAGTATTTAAAACAGTGTTTAGTAAGTTTGTTAACCAATTAGGTATTTCACATAAATGAAAGCAAAGTGGAGGTGAAACTTCACATTTTCACTTTTTTTTTTTTTTTTGCAGATTTTCAATTTTTATCAATTATTCACTAAAACTGGTGATGTGACATCCCAGGGGCTTGCTGGGGGTCCAAAAAACCCGGGGCTGGGGCCTTTGTGTTTTTCCCGCCTCTTGTGAACTGGGGGATGTTTTTTACAGAAAAAAAACCTTCTGTTCCTGTCACTAATTTTTGCACACCCAACAGACCCCGTCCATCTCCTCGCAGTCACTGTACAGTAAAAATCCCCAAATGACAAAATTTATTTTTTCAGAATTTTCCCCCTTTAATATGAAAATACCCCAAACAGTACCAAATAATCCACCGTACTGGAGCAAATCTACCAACAAGTGATTGTAAATAAAAACACCCCCTAAAAACCAAGCCCCAAAACTTTTACTACTTAAGGCTAAAATAATCCTCCCAGACCCTGACCGAACGCGCCCCCACATGTGACTACCAGCTGTCCCGGGGTTCTATTACATATACCACCGCCATCAGGGGGCCAATAGTGGTAGTACTTTTTGGTATGTGACCTGCAGACATAAAAGTGATTACACTGCGTTACATTTGTACTCACCGAGACTCTTTTTGACCCCGTCGTTCCTTTCCCTTTTCTTCTCCATCCGGTTAACCTTCATGGATTGCTCCCGGTCAATACCTCCCCGAGGATTTGAAAAAAAATTAGAATCCTCACATTTCCACCTCCTTAATTTTAGGGAAAATCCCCCCATTAGGTTATAGGGGCCTGAAAACGTATATGGGGCCACAGGGAGGTATTGGGGCCACAGGCAGGGATATGGGGGGCCCGGGGAGGATAGGGGGCCCAGGGGTTTGGGGGCCGAGGCGAATATAGGGGCATGAGGGATATAAAGCATAGGAGGTATATAAGAGCACGAGGCAGGTAATAGGGGCACTGAGGCAGTATTGGGGGCCCCAGGCAGGTATAGGGGGGAAAAGGATTTTAGGGGGGCACGGAAATTTATGGGGGGCCCCAGCAGGTATATGGGTCATTGAGGGAGTATATGGGGCCAAGGAGTTATGGGGGCATGAGGAGTTATAGGGGCCACAGGCAGGGTTATGGCCAAAGGGTATTAGGGGCAAGATATATGGGGGCCCCCCGGCAGGGATATAGGGTCATTAGGCATATAGGGGGCACTGAGGCAGTATATGGGGGCCCAACAGGTATTAAAGGGGACAGGGAGTTTTTGGGGGAAGGGGGCAGTAAAATGGGGGGCCCCGGCAGGTATATGGGGGGAAGGCAGGTATTGGGGGGACAGGCAGGTATAAGGGGGAAAAAGCAGGTAATAGGGGCACGGGATATATGGGGGGGCCCCAAAGGCAGGGATTGGGGGCCCCAGGGGGATATGGGGGGACAGGCAGAAAATTGGGGGCACAGGCAGTTATTGGGGTCACAGGGAGTATATGGGGGCCAAGGGAGGGTTTAAAGGGCACAGGAATATGGGGGCCACGGAAAGGGATTTAGGGGCACAGGCAGTATATAGGGGCCACAGAAACAGGGGGGGAAAATGGGGGTATGGGGCCACAGGCCAAATGGGGGCCACTGGCAGGCTTTTTTGGGGAAAAGGGAGGGAAATTTGGGGGGGCCCAAGGCAGGCTTTTTGGGGCACAGGCATATTAGGGGCACTGACAGGTAAACCTAAAAAATAACAACATTAATACTCACCTTAACCCCCCAGGGGGGCCGCTCCGTCTCTTTAGCCCGCCTCCTCCCGGGAGCTCCCGGGCGCACGGGCCTATGAGCGCTGTGCGCCCGAGGACAGGCAGCGCGCGATACGTTTGGGCCCCTCGCACCTGCCGGTAGGCGCCCCGGGGCCCGGGGGGGCCTCAGCGTGTGAAACCGGAGCCCGCGGGTAGCCTGCGGGGGCCGCACTGTTTCGGGGGGGGTAGCCTCGTCTCTGCCCCCCAGAAGCCCTCAGGTGTGGTGCGTCCAGTGGACCACAGAGTGAAGGCCATCGGGGGTCCGGCCCAGCCAGAGGCCTGGGCCCGGGGGAATCGGGCACAGGGGGTTTTATTCGGGGCCCAAACCCCGAATAAAACCCCTACGCGCCCCTGGTTTACAAGGTAAGTCAACTTTAAAAAGATTCCCCCCAATTCTGGCTATTTAAAAATATCTCATATTTGGGGCCCATTGCACTATTAAATCACCACAAAACCTAGAGTAGGAGGGGCACTTTTTGGATTTTGGAATGCAGATTTTGGGGGGTCATGCGCATTTGCGAGCCCCCAAAGTACCAGAACAGGTGAAATTTCCCAAATCACTCCTTTTTTGGGGAATTCAACACCCCTCAGGGATTTCATCTGGATGTATTGTGCATTTTGGGCGCACAGGTGTTCTTAGTTTTTTTTGCATTCCCATGAAAATGGGGGAAAAAAAAAAAACCATTTCTGCCATTGTTTTTTGGGGCTTCTTTTTTTGCTTTAGTTTGTGCAGGATAAATGAAAAGATAACTTTACTTGTGGGTCGGCAAAATTACAATGATATAAATTTTATATTTTTTTTATGTTTCATTACTTTTTACCAAAATAAAAATGGTCAGGCTTTAGGGTTGTTTTTTGTGGGGATAGTTAGCATTTCTTTTTACTATCTTTCTGGGGGAGCAAAGCTTTTTGAGGGTTTTAAATTCTTTTTTTTTGGAAAAAAGGGGTGCAGAAAATACTGCAATCCAGTAGATTTTTTTTATTTTTAAGGGGGTCCCATGTATATACAACAATCAGTTTTATCTGGGGTCGATCGTTATGGCGTTACCAAATTTTATATGGTTTTCTATATTTAAAACGCTTTAAAAAAAAATATTAGCATCGCTACTTCTGATAGCCAAACTTTTTTTTTTTTTTTTTTGTTACAGAACTGGAAAGGGGCTTTCTTGTAGGGATGAACTGACTGTCAGGGTAGCGGCTCAGGGCTGCAGGGAACAACGGGGGGCGCACAGTGATTCGCAAACCCGACCCGAACACTGCTCTGCAGCTCTGTAAGTGACAGACACCCACCCTCCTGACAGGGGAAATTCCACACCACCAAAATGGGGGCCCCGGAGGCCGCGCCAATCAGCTCAGGGGCGGTATCCAGGAATCCCATTTAAACTCCCTGAAGGCTGAGTGCAGCGCCTGTGATATTCCTGGCTACCTTGTGTTACTTGTTCTTTATATTGTGTTTTGCTTATCCGTATACCTGACCTCGGCCTGTTCTCCTGACCCCGGCTTGTCTCCTGATTTTGTACCTCGCTCCCGTTCGTGTTTGACCTCGGCTTGTTTACGTTTATCCCTCTGGTTCTGATTTGTGGCTTTGGCGTTCCTATTTGATATTGACCCGGACTGTCTGACTATTCTACTTCCTCACGTCCCCAGCACTTTAGCAGAGCAGGGACTGTCGCCCAGTTGCCGTCTGCCGCCTAGGGCAGCACGTCAAGCAGGCAGGGACAGTGGGCTGGGTTCCAGTCAGGGCTCACTGCACCTCCCTTGACGTGACATTATCACAGGCCGAAACCGTTACTGCTCTACCCTCACTATGGACCCCATGACAGCTCTGGTAGAGCAGATGCAGGGGCTAACCCAGCTAGTCCAGGATCTGGCGCTGAGGGTAGAACAACAGGAGGCTACCCCAAGTCAGAGGGTCCCTGCACTACCTTCCCCTCCTGTGGAGCCCCCTATCCAGTTGCCTGACAGGTTCTCAGGCAACAGGAAGGCCTTTGTGGCATTTAGAGAGGGTTGTCGCCTGTATTTTAGGCTCCGCCCACTTACCTCGGGGAATGAGGAACAAAGGGTGGGGATTGTTATGTCCTTACTTCAGGGTTCCCCCCAGGAGTGGGCATTTTCGTTACCGCCTGACTCACCTGAACTGTCTTCTGTGGACAGGTTCTTTGCCGCTTTAGGGGTACTTTTTAATGACCCAGATAGGGAAGCTGTGGCTGAGGCTCAGCTGACCACCTTGAGGCAGGGTAAGAAGACTGTGGAGGAGTTTTGCTCCGAATTTCGACGCTGGTGCGTTCCGTCTGGGTGGAACGACCCAGCTCTCAGATGCCAGTTTAGATTAGGGTTAGCTGACCATGTGAAGGATTTATTGGTGGCTTACTCTACACCTGGTACTTTAGATGAGGCTATGGCACTAGCCGTTCGTCTGGACAGACGTTTTAGGGAGAGACGGCAGGAAAAGGTTCCCCCTCCGGTGGTCCACACCATGGTCACCCCTAATCCCGTTGTTTCCGATTTAAACCCAGAGGAGCCCATGCAAGTGGGGGCTTTTTCTGTCACTGCGGCTAGTGACCGTAGGACTACTCGTCGCATCCAGGGGTTGTTCTTCTACTGTGGCGAAGATGGACACGGAATTCGGGAATGCTCCAAATGGAAGACCAGGTCTGAAAAACTCCAACGCCTAGGTGGTCAGCAGGAAGATCACCTAGGCAAGCAGGTATTTCCTATTGTATCTAAAAAGTTGCTGCTACCAGTTAAGGTTTCATACTTGTCGCTGTCTGGTTCTGGAAGTGTGTTTGTGGATTCTGGATCAGCTTCTTATTTTGTTGATGCGTCTTTCGCCAAACGTCTGGGCCTACCTTGTAGACCGCTATCTGACTCGCTGCATGTAGTGGCTATTGACTCCACTTCACTAGCTCGGGGCGCAATCCAATATTGGACCCCTGAGCTGAAGATGGTGGTCGGATCCATACATAGTGAAAAGTGTATTCTATTCGTCATGGAGGGGCTGCCCGCTGATGTGGTTTTGGGGCTGCCCTGGCTTCAGAAACATAATCCAGTGTTTGACTGGAATTCAGGGGAAATAGTCAGGTGGGGACAACGGTGTGTTGACAGATGTCTCCCTACCATGCTGGGCAATACTGATGTGCAGGCTGATGCTCTATCTGGAAGCGGCTGTGCCAGTGTTGAGGCCTATGCGGCATCTTGTGAAGTTTACGCTCGGGCTAAGGTTCCGAGAACTCGTCCGCCTGGTGAACTATGCCCTCCACCTGTACCTGAACATCCATATATGGTTCAGGAGGTCGTTAACCCGGTGGCTTATCGGCTGAAATTACACAAATGGGAGCACTTTTACTGTTTGGGACACAAAGGGGTCATCATTACTATTAGGGGTGCTATGGATGAGGAGTCTGTATGGAGGTGGGGAATGGTGGGGACGTGCTGAAAAAATGTCTAAGATGTCTGTGTTATAAATTGTGCAGGGATGAGTCATGGCGGTCTGGACCAATTGGAGAAGTAAAGGGAGAGAGAATAACTTATCAGTGAAGGGAACGACACATCAGAGAAGACATCTTTGGTGAGTCCTGCTTGTACATTTACTGTAATCACTTATATGCTTATATGTGTGCATCTATTACTATGTGGTCATTGTATGGCATTAATATTGGTCGTAGTGTAATGTTTTATATTCAGTAATGGTATTGTGTATTATTAAGTCACTATGTAGTCGTGATATGTGGTAGCATTATTCAATCATTAAGTAGTCATGATGTGGTGGTATAAGGTTATAGTGGAATTTTTGGTAATATAGGCTTTGGGATCCTGGTTTTGTGTCATGTTATTTAGGAATTATTTAGTAGTTTTATACTTAGTACTTAGTACTATATATATTGTGGGTGATTCAACTCAGTGGTAGTACAAATAAACGTCCTCGGTGTACATGGAGGACTTTTGGCTTTTATTTAGCCACAGTTCATACAGGTAAACAAAACAACATGGCTTGACTTCCGCCTTGAAACATCACAAACACAGTTCGTGTGGATAACTCACAGTCCGTAAGTACTCCTAGGTTCAGTCCTCACCCAGAACAGGGGAAATAGGCGCACGGCAGATTGCAGGCTGGAGCTCAAACTTTCCACCTTTCCTTCAGTCAGACCAAACACACTGATTGAGAATCACTACCATAA
Organism: Phyllomedusa bahiana; assembly: GCA_025379985.1. NCBI lineage: Eukaryota > Metazoa > Chordata > Amphibia > Anura > Hylidae > Phyllomedusa > Phyllomedusa bahiana. The sequence continues at coordinate 61,356 of JAODAL010012002.1, forward strand.
CCCCCCCCCCAACACCCATCCTCCCCCCCGATTCCCCAGACTTCCTACCTAAAGTAGGCCTGGCCAAACCCTGGCCTGGATACCTGGGAGCTGTCCTCCCACCCAACTCTTTGGACTGCTCCAATAAAAGCCTGGCCCGGATCGACTGCTATTCAGCAGTCATACTGCTAGAAGTAAACCAATGTCAGTACCCTAGCAATACTGACAACGCTAGCAGGCTTTATTTCACCGAGATCAGGAACCTCGGTCACACGTACATACCCCTCCCTCTCTGCCCAAAGCTGGGGTTGTGGGCGCCTACCACCACCAGACCAGGCTTGGACTGGCCCACAGGGGAATAGGGGAAACCCCCAGTGGGCTCCTGAGCATGGTAGACCTAAAGTTGTTTTCTAACTCCATATACATTCATACAAGAGGCAAAAAAAGGCATAGAAGAGTGGTGATAAGCAAGAAACAAAGTATAGAAGGCATGTACAGTCATTTACAGTAGCTGTAAGGTGGGCCTCTAAAATAAACTCCACTGGTGGGCCCATAAAAACCCAATGGTGGGCCTCTAGTGTCAACTCCACCGATGGGCCTTAGGCACCCCAGTCCAACACTGCACCAGACTGTGTACTCTTGAGAGGGCATCTGCATTCCCCTGCAGCTTGCCTGGCCTATGTTCTACTGTGAATGAAAAATCCTGCAGGGCAAGGAACCAGCGCATAGCCCGAGCATTATTCCCCTTTTTCTCCCGCATCCACATGAGTGGGGCATGGTCAGACACCATCCTGAATTTTCTTCCTAACAGGTAGTATCTGAGGGAGTCTAATGCCCACTTTGTGGCCAGACATTCCTTTTCAATAATGGCGTAATTCCTTTCTGCAGCGGACAGTTTCCTACTGAGGTAGACCAAAGTGTGCTCTTCCCTGTTCATTACCTGGGACATAACCGCCCCCAGACCCACATCAGAGTCATCCGTCTGAACCACAAATTCACAGGAGAAATCCAGGGCTACTAGCACTGTTTGAGCTCCTGGAAGGCTTTCTCTGCCTCTGGGGACCACTTAATCATAGTTGACTTTGTGCCCTTAGTTAAGTCAGTCAGTGGAACTTCTATTTCCACAAACCTCGGGATAAACTGCCTATAGTAGCCTACGATCCCTAAAAAGGCCCTGATCTGCTTCTTGGTGAGGGGGCGGGGCCACTTTTGAATCGCCTCTACCTTGTTAAGTTGGGATTTAATCTCGCCGAGACCCACTATGTACCCTAGGTACCTGGTTTCCTCCATTCCCAAGGCACATTTACTTGAGTTTATCGTAAAGCCGGCTTCGCTTAAGGAATCGAGTACGGCCTGGATTTTACGAGTTGACTCTCCCAGTTATGACTAAAGATCACAATGTCATCTAAGTAAGCAGCCATATACTTCCTATGTGGACGAAGGACTTGATCCATGGCCCTCTGAAATGTTCCGGGGGCCCCCTGCAAACTAAAGGGCATTTGGACATATTGGAACAACCCATCAGGAGTAGAGAAAGACGTCTTTTCCTTTGCATCCTTTGACAGGGGAATCTGCCAATATCCCTTCATAAGGTCAAGGGTGCTAATATACCTTGCCGGTCCTAATTGCTCAATTAATTCGTCCACCTGGGGCATAGGGTACGCATCCACTGTGGACATCTTATTGAGTGTGCGATAGTCGTTGCAGAACCTCCATTTCCCATTCGGTTTTGGCACCAACACGATGGGGCTGGACCACCCACTCTTGGATCTCTCAATCACCCCTAAGTCTAACATTTTCTGTACTTCTTTAGAAATGACCTCCCGGCGGGCCTCAGGGATCCTATAGGGCTTCAAGCTTATTCTCACATGCGGGTCCGTAAGAATCTCATTCTCTATCACATGGGTATGACTGGGAATTTCCGTGAAGAGGTCGCGATTCCGCTGTAGTAGTTCCCTACATTGTTGTTTTTGGGAGGGGGATAGGGTCTCTGAGATTTTTACAGCTTCTATGACGGTTACCGATTTGGTCACCAGGCATGGCAGCTCCTGAGGGTCTCTCTCCTTCCAGGGTTTTATCAGATTGACATGGTAAATTTGGAAGGGCTTTCTTTTTCCTGGTTGGTGAATCCTACAATTAACCTCCCCCACCTTTTCCACTACTTCGTAGGGACCCTGCCACTTAACGAGGAACTTGCTCTCAACAGTGGGTACTAATACTAGTACCCAATCACCCGGGTTAAAATGCCTGATCCTGGCGGACTGATTATAAACCCGGGCCTGGGCTTCTTGTGCCTGGAGGAGATGCTCCTTCTTTTATGATTGGCATCACCTTGGACATCCTTTCCTGCATGTGGGCCACATGCTCCACTACGCTCTTATGGAGTGTGACCTCACTCTCCCAAGTTTCTTTTGCCACATCTAAGAGACCAGTAGGATGCCGACCATAGAAAAGCTCAAAGGGTGAAAACCCTGTGGAGGATTACCTCTTGAATCGAGAACCGCAAATAGGGTAAAAGATCTCGCCCATCCTTCTCTACCACTTTCCTCAGCATGGCCTTCAGGGTCTTATTGAAGAGCTCAACGAGAAAGTCCGTATGAGGTTGGTAGACTGAAGTGCGCAATTGTGTAACCTTCAACACTTTGCACAGCTCCCTCGTTACCATCGACAGGAACGGGGTTCCCTGATCCGTCAAAATCTCCTTGGGAATTCCTGTTCGGGAGAAGATGTACAGCAGCTCCCTTGCGATGTTTAGGGAGGATGGGTTCCGTAGAGGAATGGCTTCAGGGTAACGAGTAGCATAATCAATGATGACCAAGATGTACTGATGGCCTCTTGCTGACTTCACTAATGGCCCTACCAGATCCATCCCTATCCTATCAAAGGGGAGCTCAAGGATTGGTAACGGAACCCGAGAATTACGGAAATGGGTTACCGGGGAAGTGACCTGGCAGGTGGGACAGGATTGGCAGAAATCCCTAATCTCCCGGTAACACCAGGGCCAGTAGAAACGTTGTAGTACCCTCTCGAGCGTTTTGTCTGCCCCTAAATGACCCCCCAACACATGGGAGTGTGCCATATCCAGGACCACTCGCCTATAGCGTCCAGGAACTAACAACTGCTCCACCACCTCTCCCTGATTTTGGTCACCCGGTATAATAAGTTGTGCGGAAAACGATCCTCTGCTCCTGACTCCTGGGGTACCCCGTAGGGGACCTTCACATTTTCCCGCGCTCCTTTTAGGGTCAAGTCCTAGAGTTGGGCGATACCAAAATTTTGCCTGGATATCCCCAGATCAGGAACAATTCTTCTGAGGACACCCCTTCCTTATTATCCCCTACCGTGAGTGAGAAAGGAAACTCTGGGATCTTAGGTTCCTTACCAGCGGCCTTGTCCGGGCTCCCTGAGTGACCTGGCAGAGCGGGTTTCTGCCACAGGTCCCAGAATAAAGGGCAGTCACGACCCACAATAACATCATGCAATAGGCCTCACACAACCCCAGTATGGTGGGATATAGTTCCCCAACCTGTCTCAAGGTTAACTTGGGCCACTGGGTGCACCCTGGTGTCCCCATGGATACATGTGACCCCCACTTTTTTCCCAGAGACCAACACATGTGGGAGTGAGGCTGAGATCAGGGTGACCACACTCCCTGAGTCCAACAGTCCAGAGACCATGGTGCCATTCACTGTGATTTTACACATTTGAGGTTTCCCCCCACATTGTTTGACATGACGCCACACGCCGTGTGCGCAAACAGAGAACTGCGGCGGGTCGCAGAGCAGTACATGGGTTCCGAAGTGAGAGGGCACTGGGCGGCTATATGTCCGGGGCCTCGACATCTCCAGCATATACTCTGGGGCATGTCCTTGGACACTGGGTCTGGGCCTCCCCCGGCCTTGGGGCGACCCTCCTGGGGAGTTTTGGCCCCTGGCTTCTGGATGTCCCAGTCTCTCTGGCCCTCCCAGTATGGGAATTTCAGGTTGCCTGGGGCACCCAGGGACCTTTCCATAGCATGGAACCTCTCTACCAGTCCCACCAGGTCATCTGCCGTTTGGGGGTCACCCTGTGCAACCCAGCACTGTACAGAATGCGGAAGAGAGTGCATAAACCGGTCCATAACCACCCCGCTCCACCATTTGTGCTGGGGACCATATCTCTGGTTGCAGCCATTTCTGGACTAGGTGTAGTAAGTCAAATAGCTGTGACCTAGGAGGTTTGGACCTACTGTACGCCCAGTGGTGTACCCTCTGAGCCCAGACCGCTAATGTCACACCCAGGCATGCCAGGATATCTGCTTTTAATATGTAATATTCCTTAGTGTCCTGTAAGGCTAGGTCATAGTAGGCCTTTTGGGGCTCCCCAGTCAGATAAGGGGCCAGAACCTCAGCACATTGATCCGGTGGTAGTGCCTCCCGGTCGGCGACTCGTTCAAACACGGTGAGGAACGCCTCGATGTCGTCTTCCAGAGTCATCTTCTGGAGGGCTTCCCTGACGGTCCTCCTAGCCCGATGCCCTCCTCCCAGGACGGCGGAGCTGGAGTTTCCCGGGCCCGCACGGCATCCGTCAATATGGCCATCTGTTGCATCAGCAGCTGGTTGGTTGCTTGCTGCGCCTGCATGGCTTCAGTATGCGCTTTCTGCTGCTGTTCCGTGTCCTGTTTCTGCACCTGCATGGCTTCGGTATGAGCTTTCTGCTGCTGCGCTGTGGTTTGCTGCTGCTTCAGATTTGCCTGTACCAGGTGCTCAATCAGCTCCTCCATGTCAGCAGTTGTAGCTTGGCTCTGTACTGCTTTGACCCAGGACATAAATGGCGGATCTGTGCCCACATCCTCCATCACTTGTGGGCGATTCAACTCAGTGGTAGTACAAATAAACGTCCTCGGTGTACGTGGAAGACTTTTGGCTTTTATTTAGCCACAGTTCATACAGGTAAGCAAAACAACATGGCTTGACTTCCGCCTTGAAACATCACAAACACAGTTCGTGTGGATAACTCACAGTCCATAAGTACTCCTGGGTTCAGTCCTCACCCAGAACAGGGGAAATGGACGCACGTCAGATTTCAGGCTGGAACTCAAACTTTTCACCTTTCCTTCAGTCAGACCAAACACACTGATTGAGAATCACACCCCCTGATTCCCCAGACTTCCTGCCTAAAGTAGAGAAATTGGAGTTTTATCTCAATAAAAAATTATAAAATAAATTTTATTAACAAAATACAACATATAAACACAAACACAAAACATAAAAAAATACAAATTACAATCACTTTTATCTTTTTTGTCACCTTGTACTTCATATGTTGTTATGAATATTTATTTATTGTATATACATATAGGTTTGTAGTCATACACACACACTTTTGGATTTTCTAGTGGGGATATAGTTGTCCATTTGCTATAGACGGCTGCCGTGTGTCTGTGCCACGTGTCGACCGTTTCTTTTCCCTCCTTCCGGCGTTTTTGTTGTGCTCGTACGCATGGCCGGAAATGCGCATTCTGGCGCATGCGCAGTTGAGCCAGACTGCCGGAAGAGGGGCATGGTCCGTTTGGTTTCGCGGCACGGACGCCGACATGGCATGCCTGCAATTAGGTTAGTTTATTTAGGTGTGGGAGTTTTGTTTTAACATATAAAAGATCCATCAGAGCAATGAGTCTTCTGCCAACTGAAGAAGCCTGTTGGAGAAACGCGTCAGGACGGGACCTTAGCGACCCCCATTGTACTACTTTTTATATGGGTAATGTTACTTATTTATTATGATCCATTACTATTTAGTCTGGATATATTTATTTACTTACTGGCCCATTATAATTCTCTTTATTGGGGTGTATACTTTTTGCAACAGAGTTACTGCAGGTATATAATATTTATATGTGTTGCATCCTATTTTTGTATGCAACTAAAGCCGATAGCCTATGGCTTTTAGGTCGTACAATATTACTTTATTAATTAGCCTATTCATATACTTTGCGGCTTTTTGTGTGTGCATATGCAATATAGATGCTGTATATTATACCGGATTGTGTACTTGTAGTATCCATTTATCACAGGGTCTTTTTTTATTTGTTTTTCTCTTTTGTACTTTTTTGTAATTTTGTATTTTTTGATTTTTTGTGTTTGTGTTTATATATTCCATGTTGGAACCAATTACATAATACACGGTAGATGGAGGATCCTAAAAAATTATTTTAAAGAACTAGGTTCAAAGCTGAAGGGAAGGACCTCCAAGTTTGTGTTTTTCTGGAATACTGCCGGTGCCATGCGCTACTCAGGAAAGACAGCGGGAGCTCAGGGAGTTAAATGCATGGCTGAAGTTTGGTGTAGGACAGAGGCGTTTGGGTTCTTAGAGCACTGGGCTGATTTTTCATTGGGGTACAATCTGTTTTCTACAGATAAATTGCACTTGAATGGAAGGGGGTCTGCTGTGCTGGGGGAAAGAATTCTAGAAGGGGTGCGGGAGTATTTAAACTAGGGATGAGGAGTGAGGACAATATAGAAAATGAAGGGGTAGATAGGTTAGAGAGTGGGCAGACTATATCGGCGGGTGGAGAAGTGGAATGGGGGAGGTGGAGTTGACCAGTGGATAAGGAGATCCATGTGTTGCAAACCAGCATTGAAGATATAGGTACCCACAATATCTCATTCAAAGACACGTATAGAGTCTAATAAATATATTTACTTTTAAATTTCTTATAAAGACATATACAACACCATGCAATACTTTTTCATGGATACATTAGTATCTTGATCCTTGAGCAATAAGAACTTAAAAGAATTCAAATGAAGAGAATGGTCAGAAAGAGAAAAAGTATGGTGAGACAACGGTTGCTAAACACTTCTTTGCATTGGCCATGGAGTAAGTGATCTTAGTTGGTGCATATTAGAGGAAATACAGATTAAGGAGAAAACAGGATTAAATATCAGGCTATTGCAGCGTGAAGCATATTGGATTCACGCATTAGAATCCCTTCCTCCAAAAGGTCTTAACGAAAGTTTCAATCTAAAGTGCTTCTTGTGAAAGTATGTATTATACATTAACTTGTATGTTTTTAAATGTGATAATTTGTAACCTTTTACTGCCATGTCTATAAAGAGACTGTGCCATACATAGTACGCATGCCTGAGGAAAGAGGGAAACCTCTGAAACGTCGCAGCAGAGTGTGCACCGTACATCTACCAGCACAGATGTGCTAACGGCTTGTCTGGATATATGGATTACATTTAAAGCTTACCTACAAAGGACTTTTATATGCTCAAGGATCAAGGTACTAATGTAGCCATGAAAAAGTATTGCATGGTGTTGTATATGTCTTTATAAGAAATTTAAAAGTAAATATATTTATTAGACTCTATACATGTCTTTGAATCGTGCTAACCGGGAGGAGTGGAGAGGAACCTCCTAGTCTAAGGGGTGACCGCCCTTGTTTGGTTGTATACCTTTGAAATAACCCACAATATCTCATGTCATCTACTAACTGTGTAATAAATAATCACATGCTGTCCACTAAGGGTATAATGTATAATCCTATGCCATCATCTGAAAGGGTAATGTATAATCCCATGCCATCTACCGAAGGAGAGATATTTAATCGAACGCCGTCATCTGAACCGGTAACGTTTAATCCCATGCTGTCTACTGATCGGGTAATGTATGATCCTATGCCGTCTAATGAACATGTTAGAGACAATCCCAAACCGTTGACGGAAAGTGTAAAACTGGAAGGGAACTTAAAATGTCTATTCACAAATGCTAGAAGTCTCGCAACTAAAATGGGGGAACTTGAGGCGCTAGTTGTAGAGAGCTATTGTGTGGGTATTTGTAAAACATGGCGGGGACTCCTCGCTGATTGGGGGGTCAACCCTTCAAGGTTTTAATCATTTTTAAAAAAAAACCCAAGCAATAGGAGGGGGGAGGAGTGTGTCGCCCTGAAAGGGAGGATATGAAGGCAAATGAAAGAGTAATACGGGGCCAGTACTAATAAAGGGGAAACTTTTGTGGGTGGAAATACAAGTGGGTTAAATGCAAAAATATTTTTTTTTGGCAAATCTAAAACCCCCAACATCACTGGGGAGTGAAAACAGGTCATAATCAATTGAGGGCAGTACAGCGGGTACGTGAAAAATTGTGGACTTTAATTTTCCCAGGCATGACTGGGCCCACTTTTCTGCATCAACAAAAAGGGGAAAAGGAAGTTCCTCAATCTGCGACATATTGGTTTTCCGCTTAAATCCCTTCCCCCAAAAAGGGTTTTAAACGAAAGTTTCAATCTAAAGTGTTTCTTGTGAAAAAGTATTAAAACATTAACTTGTTTTTTTAAAAAAGTGATTTTTGTAACCTTTTACTGCCATGTCTAAAAGAACTGGGGCCATACATAGTACGCGCCTGAGGAAAGAGGGAAACCTCTGAAACGTCGCAAGAGTTGCCCATACAACTACCACACGATTCAACGGCTTTTTCTGGATTATGGATTACATTTAAACTTACCTACAAAGGCTTTTATTTTGCTCAAGGATCAAAAGGGCAAAATTTGCCAAAAAAGTATTGCATGGTTTGTATAGTTTTATAAAAATTTAAAAGTAAATTTAAAATTATTAGACTCATCATGTCTTTTGAATCGGCCCAACCGGAGGGGGTGGGAGAGGAAAAACCCCCAGCATGGGTAACCCCTTGTTTGGTTTATACCTTTTTAAAAACCCCCAATTCTCTGCATACTAACGTGAAAAAAATAATCACATGCTGTCCACTAAAGGGTATAAAATTTTAAAAAACCCATGCCACATCTGAAAGGAATGTTAAATCCCCCTGCCATCTCCGAAGGAAGATATTTAATCGAATGCCGTCATCTGAACCGGAAAAGTTTTAATCCCCTGCTGTCTAAATATCGGGTAAAAGTATGGGTCCATTTCCCGTCTAATGAACCCTGTTAAAAGCAATCCCAAAACCCTTTTTAAAGGAAAGTTAAAAACTGGAAAAGGAAATTAAAAAGTCTATTCACAAATGCAGAAGTCTCGCAACAAAAAGGGGGAAAATTTTGGGGGCTAGTTGTAGAGGAGCTGATTGATGTTGGGAGGTATTGCGAAAACCCTGGGTGGACTCCTCGCATGATTGGGGCGGTCAACCTTCAAAGGTTTTAATCTAAAAAAGGGGAAAACATAGCGAATGGAGGGGAGGGGGGTTGTCCCGTCCTTTTAAAGGGGGATATTAAGGGGAAATTGGGAAAAAGGGAATACAGGGGCCAGGACTAATGAAAGGGAAACATTGTGGGGGGAAAAAACAATTGGGGTTAAACAGAAAATATTAAATTTTGGCAAAATCAAAAGACCCCCCGAACCCTCACTGAGGGGAAAAGAAGAAAAAAGGGGCATAACAAATGGTGAGGGAAATACAGGCCCGTAAAATGTGAAAAATAAAAGGTGACTTTTAAATTTTCCCCGGGATTTACGGGTCAAAGGGGGTGCATCAAAAGAAAAGGGAAGGGAAATTCCCAATCGCCCGAGGAAAATTTTATGGGGCAGTTTGTGGGGGAACCACTAGAAGTGTTTCCTGTTGGATCTGTACTTTCTAACAAAGCAGAATTTGGGTCGGAAATGGTCACGGGTTTCTGAAAATCTTGGTAACAGTACCACAATATAATTCTTTTTAAACGTAAACTGGAAAAAAAAAAAAACAGAGCGGAAGGCAAAAACATTTAATTTTAAAAGGGGCCAAATTTTCCTTATTGAGGGACGCAATACAGGACCTAAACTGGAAGCAGCTATTAGCAAATAGTGATATAGAAGCCAAATGGGGGAGCTTTAAATATACTTTGGGGGGGACTTCCGGGGGCGGGGCATCGCGCATGGCCCCTTTTTACAACGGCTCCTGTCGACAACACCTACATCCACTGAAATATACAGCCATCTGAGCTCCCACGGCCACCAGACCACCACTGACATTGGCTGGAGTGTTGGTGCACCTAGTACAGCAGCTATTTTCAAAATAATCCCCGGGAGTCCATAGCGGTGAGAAACTCCGCGTGAGGCCTACATCTGGCCGACCAGCCACTACTTCCGCTGGGCTCCGCTTCAGAGACTGCCCGCACGGGCATTATGGGAAAGGAGCTGGGAAGCTATAGAGGGCGCAGTAAGCTTCCCAGCTCCTTTTCCATAATGCCTTGTGATATGCAGATGCTTAGTAGTGGGCTAAAAGGCAATCAAAACACTACACACCTTAACTGGTGCTCTCCATAAGGAGAGATGTTCCCCTTCTCCAAGTCTCAACTAAGTGTTAAAGTCCTCCTCTCCCCTAACAACGGACAATACCCACGAAAATTTTACTTGAACCTCATAACTACGGTACACCATTTGTATGTGGGGAATGAGTAAGTTGCAGCTGAAGTGGAAAATAGTGGAGGGACCAAGGATGGAAATGTAATATTGTAAATTCTCTATTGCTTTCTCATTCGTCTCTATTTGAGCCTTTCTTCTCTACACATCTTATTTCTTTAGTAATACCACATCACCCCACTAGAGGGTACCAACGCCTCACTAACAAGTAATAACTATAACCACACTCCACTCCACATAGGTCTCTTTGCCACAGAAAAGCAAGACCTCACATTCACTTACGCCTAATCACACATTTCTCAGCTGCATGGCTCGACTGCGTTATAATCACCCACTCTCACATAAAGCATACCCTTACAAATCAGTTCAACTCTCCGACTTCTCTATTTTGGCTATTTGTTCTTTCTTTGTTCCCATCAATTAGTGCAGACTCGACCCCTCTCTTGGAGTTGATTGACACTTTCAGCTAGGCTTACTTTACTCTACTCTCGGAAACAGAGGAAGTGACACCCACCAGCCACGACATAGGAATCCTATCACAGCACAGTTAAAAGCTACCGTAGAGTACATCACTCAGTCACCTGAAAAGTCGCACCACTACATCATGGTGGCTAACAAAACACTTAATTCCTTCCTGTTATCGGAGACCTAAACACACGGTCGCCTGTCTTACCGCTTCTTCTGACTTCAACCCTACCCTGCTAACACATTAATTTCTCAGAAGTTGAAAGGGGATTGTATATAATCTAAGATTCACCTCCAGAAAATGTGAGTCTATCTCAAAATATACCCATGTGGTCTGGATAGTGCTACTAACTGAGACCCACTTCTATTAAAACACGTGATCCTCTGTGTCTCCCCTTGACAGGACTCTAGACATCAGTATTACTTGACCTGCTGGTCGGAGTATGGGCAAATTCCTTCACAAACTTCCGACGCAAAGAGTTACCCGCTCATCATTATCCAACAATAACCTAAGGGGAAAAGCACCTTCTTCCACACCTGCCCCAACTAGCAAGCAAAACACCAAACAAGCTAAACACCTCGCTCTCAACATGGCTCCTACCCAGTCTCTGAGGAAAAACAAGGGTCACGCAGAAACCACTAAGCCAGCCCAAACTGAAGGCATGCCTGCTACCTCACAGGCTGCTGATAATGCTACGTCCTTAGCACAGGAAGTGTCGAGACTCCTACTACCCATCTTAGACAGGCATTTTGATTTGATACAGGCCTCAATCAATGCAGCCCTGGCACAGATCACCCCCAATTCTCAAAAAATAGCAGATCTTGAGATAAGAGCTGTGTCAGCAGAAGAAGAAATGACCCGACTTGACAACATGACGGCCACTCACCAGTCTTCGATCGCTGCCTTAGACGCAAAACTGGAAGACCTAGAAAATCGAGAACGCAGGAACAACTTGAGGTTCATAGGAGTCCCAGAATCTGTCACAGCCGATAATCTAGCAAATTTTATCATCAAAGAGGTGACCTCGGCACTAGACCTGTCCATCTCACAAGACCCTTTACAAATTGAAAGAGTCCATAGGATGGGAATTAGAAGAGAGAGGGACGCCAGACCAAGGGCTGTTATAGCTTGTTTCCACAACTGGACAGTAAAAGAACTTGTACTAAAAGCTTATAGGCAAAAGAGAAACTTAATAGTAAGAGGAGAGAAAATTCTGATATTTCAAGACTTTTAAAACCAAGTGTCACTGAAACGCAAAGCTTTTAACCCCATTTTTAGATTTCTACACGAAAACAATTACAAATTACGCGTTCTTGAAAATGGCCAGCAGGTCACTTGCGACTTTCTCGGAGTCAGCGTCCAGGCGCTTTCTGCAGGGAGAGGAGGTGAACTAGTTCAACAACCAATGGACTAGGGGGGGGGAGACGCGGGGTCATTCTTTGGGTCAAAGATGGGCACCTCTTAATAAGAAGGTTGTCAAGTTAGAACATGCCTCAAAACTTTCTGGTCCCAGATCACATGGGATAATTAATTAATTAGTAGATATGTTCCTAACTTTGTCTTTCATAGGATTACTAGTTGCTGTTACTTTAGTTGTTATGTACTGCATTGTTGTTAAGAATAAAAAAGATGACTTCCGGTTGCTGCGCCCTCATGTGAGCAGCACACAGCAGGAGCTCCGTTCCCCCTCACCACCAGAAAGCCTGAGCTGTGGGCTTAATTGTATACAAAAGTGACCTGGAGGTCACAACTGAACAGCAAACAACCTCTGGAGCCTGTGTCCAGGTTATCAGGAGGATCTCAGAGAAGCCGGCAGCACAGATATAACATAGAGACATGAGCAAGCACAGTCCCTGCAAACTACAAAACAGCACCTGGACAGGACGCGCCGGCTTCACAGGGGAGAGAGGGGAGTCTAAGGTAGGCTCTGCTCTAATTAGCCTTACAAACAGCCTAATTGAATCAAAAGGCAGCACTGATAAAGCAGCACTGGGACAGTGACACCAGCAGCTCCTAGTGAGGATACAGGAGACAAAGGGTGCCAGCCAGGGGCGTCGCTAGGCAGTATCATTCAGGGCAGAAGCCCCGGATCTAAAGCCTTCTGCCCCGAATGATTAGTCTCCTAACTCTCTCTGCTCGCTGCAGTGAGAAGCTCTGCCCACCTCCAGAGCCTCCAGCACTTCAGAGAGCAGTGAGACAGCCCTCCTCTCTTCGTGCTCCCCTGCACAGCTTCTCCCCCGGAGCTACAGCACCTACAGCAAGGTTCCCTGCCTGCTTCTTGACGGCTACTTTCACCCAAATCGTCGGCCCCATCACTATGGAAACCAGAAACGAGCTTCTGGTTTCCTCAAGTTTCCAGAGCTGCCTAAACAGCCCAGGAGCTTCTAGGACCCCAGTGACCCTGCATAAGGTAAGTCCTGAGGCAGGATGGAGGGCTGTGCCCCCTCCTCATATGTATATACTCATATACTGGGCCTGTGTCACAGAGGTACAGTATATTAGTATATACATCCACAAAGGGACAGGATAATAAACTAGCCACAGATCTCTTTGTAAAATCTACTGACAAAAATAATACTCTTCATTTCAACAGCTTCCATCCTAGAGCTATGATTAAATCCTTACCGTATAGTCAATTTCTAAGAGTAAAAAGGATTGTTTCTGATTCCTCCCTTCTTGATAGCAGACTTGAGGAGATGTCTTCTAAATTTCAAGCTCATGGGTACCCAGAACCATTAATATCCTTACATAAAAAGAGGGAACGAAATATAGATAGGAACACACTACTGGGGAATGTAAAAAAAGTTCCGGAAGAACAAAGGGTAACTTGTGTTACAATGTTTAACAAATTTTCTCAAAAAATTGGTAATTTGATCATTAGGGAATGGCATATTCTCAAAACTAATTTTCCTCAAATTAAAGAGTTTGCTGTTCCACCTAGGATGGCTTATAGAAGATCGAAAAATCTTAGGGATATATTGGTCCCTACTGAACCTAAAAAATGTCCTGTATAGATTTATACAGCCTAGATTAGGTTGCTTTCCTTGTCTCTCTTGCCAAAGCTGTCGCCACCTTATTAAAGGAGATACCTTCATACATCCCAAAAATGGTAGAAGTTTTAAAATTAAACACTTCTTAACATGTAAGAGTAGTTATGTGATTTATGTTCTTATGCGTCCCTGCAAATTATTATATGTAGGTGAAACCACCCAAGAATGCCGTGTTCGGATAAATAAACATAAATCTACTAACAGATTGGGAAAAATGGATCTCCCTGTCCCGAGACATTTTCAGGAATTAAAACACAAAACTGAGGATTTAAAATTTTGGATTATTGACCATATTCCTACAGAAAAGACAGGCAATAGAAATATGTTGTTAAAACGTAGGGAACTGGAATGGATACATAAATTAGATACGCTATACCCGGGTGGACTAAATATTGAGTTTAAGATTTACCCACAGATGTATAATTGAGGTTGTCTGTTCTTCCGTCCACACACCCACTTTTGGGTATGAATGCACATATGGTGCTAGACTTGAAACAATTTTGATGTACAATTTTTTAAAAAAAATCTTTTTAGTTATATTCATTTATTTTATTTTAATTTATTCTCTCTCTTTTTTCTCTTTTTTTATAGATATTTTGAGGTTTCCGGGACCCCTTTGGGTCAGAGGGTTTCTCCGGGGGTCTGCTTTTTAACAGAAATTCCCCTTCCATATAGTTTACGGGGTTGGTATTTATAGGATAATATGTAAAATTTTATTACCTTTTGGTTGGGTTTTTGGGCCCCTTGACGGGAAGGGGGGGGGCCGTCGCTCGGGGGCTCTTGTTTTCGGGGTTGATCCTTGGAGCGCCCATGAGCCCCTTTAAATCAGTGTGTTTTCTATGTGATTTTTGGGTCCGTGAGGGTTTTCCTTCTTTTTCTGGGGGGGTTATATATGTAAATTTGCCCGGTTTCTGCCCTTTTACTTCCCCCTGTGTAAACATTGAAAACCTCCTTTTCTATTGGGGCTTCACTTCCCGGGAAAGGGCTAAGATTGATTGCGCCGGGCAAGCTTATGCATCGCTTTTTGCAATCTTTACGTATCTGTGCCCTAGCCTAGAGCGCTAATGGGCCTGGGGAAATTTCCTTTCTAAAATCCCAAAGAAAATTTAAAGACGCCGAAGAGGGGGCACAGAAATTGCCCCAAAAGGACGGTCCAAATGTTCCCGCAGGGCCCCTTTACAATTACAGAGACGCCGTGCATTTCTATGAAAATGCATCTCCCCAGCGAGGGGAAAACTCTCCAATCAAGAACTGAAATTTTAAAATTTGTGATTTATTGCACCTGAAACCCCTTTAATAAGTTTTTTTAATTTTTTTGCAGAAATTTTAAAGGGGTCACTTATTAAATTATCCATGTTATTGAAATTTATGTGTGTGTTTCCCCTTGTGAATAAAATTTATTTTTTTGGGCCCTTTTTTTTTCCGGGTTAAAAACACATTGGCTGAAAATTTTTTTAAATTTAAAAATTATGAAAAGATCCTTTATTGTGTGCCCATGGCATTCCCTTTATATACCACTGCTGCCTTTGTGATGTTTGCTTAAAAAAAGGCCCTCTCTTGGGAGTTTGAAACTTTTGCGGGAAATTAAAGGGAAAAACCTTTTTTTTTTCTTCCAAGTGTTTGTCCTTTCTATTTTAGAAATATAGTGGTTTTTGGCCCGTGCTTCTAGTCCTTTTTATTTTTTTTGGTTTAAATGGATTTTGCCGGACACAGATGCGGAAAAAAACGCGGAGATTTTAGATGACCGTTGTTGGGCCAGGGTAGGGAGCTTTTCGGGAAAAGAAATTCCGGGCTCCATTTTGATTTTGGGGGGAAAAGGAAAGGGCCATGACGTTGCGAAACCCACCCTGTGCCCACCAACAAAAAGGCCCCAAAAATTTCCCAAAGGGCCAAAACCGGGCAAGGGCCGACTTTTTCGGGGGCTTTTGGTTTTTGGGATGGTTTTGGGTTTTTTTAAAGGGGTGTTTTTTTCGGGCCCCCAAAAACCTGGTAGACAAAAGGGCCCTGGCTGCTGGGATGGCCGCTGTACGGGTCCCGGTAAAACGGTGGAAGGAAAAAGGGCTGGGCGGGTGTCTCGGTGGTGGTGGAAATTGGGGGGCGCGGTGTTTTGGACTGGGGCTGATCCTTGCTCATATCCCCTGCGGAAACATTGGGCAGAAGGGGAACGTTTGGCCCCTTGGAAAGGGTGGTGGGGGGAGGCAGAGATAGGGGGGGTTGTGACAGGGGGTTGGGAAAACCCCGGGACCAGTGTGGCCTTTTTTTTCAGCAAATTTCCCTCCTTTTTCAACCATGAAATTCGCTATTTTGGACTAGACATGTTGGGGGGGGTTAAACACCTAAGTTTTCTTCCCTCTCCCTGATGCGTTTACGGAAAAAGGGGGGCCATATAAACTTTGCTGGGTGAATCAGAGGTTTGTTCGAAAAAGGCCCCGGGGTTCAGATTCCTTGGCCCTTTTTTCGAGGCGATAAGCGAGGACGGTGTTTCCACAAATAAGGGTTTGGGGGAAAATAACCCTAAAGGGACATGTGGCCCGGGGCCCTATTTGACACTACCCCATCTTCTTCCTCCTCATCCGTGATTTAAGGGGCTCGCAAAAAACAAATTCTGCTGAAAAGAAAACCCCGTTTTGGGTCTGCAAGTCCCCTTTCCATTTATCATCAACACAGGTGACTTCCCCTTTTTGGCCCCCGCCGGGGCTTAAAAAGCAACAGGCACTGCAAAAGGGTTTCCGACCCTTGGGGTTTTTTGCCGGGTTTAAACCCGGGTTCCTTCTCCCCTTTGGATGGCATCAAAAAGCAGATAAAAAATTCTCTTTTGGCCTCTTTTATCTTTTGAAAGCCTTTTTGAAACCCCAAAGTTTTTTTGTCATCAAAAAAGGTCTTAGAAAAGGATTATCCACGTGTTGGGTACACGAGTTGAAAATTTGGGCTGCCTTTTTGCTTTTTGTTGGGGGGATGCTGAAAGAAAATGATTTAAAAGGCATTTGTGGCTGGACTGGGGAGGAAAAAGGAGGGGAGGCCCCGGGGGTGCAGGGTTTCATTAAAACATGGGAAAAACAATTGGCGCCCCTTTTCGGTTACTGAGAAATTTACAGGGGGAAACCCACCCTCGATAAAAAGGGCCCGAATTCCCGGGAACCCAGATCCCTGGTAGCGTGTTTTTTCGCCCCGCATTGGAAGGAGCCCCTTTCTCTCGTATCCTTTTTACCCCTCCCCCTGTCCTAACACCCCTCTTTTTTCTCCTTACCAATGCATTTTGCTCCCGGGTTTAGAAATATTAAAAATTTAAAATTTTTTTGGAAATTTTGGGCAGCCTTTTTTTTTAAAAACAGCCCAAAACACAGCTATTCTTAAAAAACCCCCTTTTAATTTTCCAAAACCAACTAGGGAAAAAAAAAAAAATTTGTTTTTTATCAAATATCTTTGAAAAAGCGGTTTGGTGGGAAAAACCGTTTTTTAAAAACAAAATAACATTTTTTCTTTTCCCTTTAGTCCCTGAGATTTACAAATGCCCAGTAGGACTAGCAAATTTATGGTTTTTTAACAAACTATCCCTAACCCAAAAGCACAAATTTGCGCCAAACCCGAGAGCACTGAGTGAAATAGAAAAATATTAAAAAGTTTATTTGGGTTACATTTGGCGGTTTTTGGGCCCCCACTGGGCGACAGCCGCAGTTACTATGAAATAAGTGCAAAAAAATTTGGTACAAGTGCAAGATTTTGCTCCAAAATGGAAAAAACAATGAGTAAAAAAAGAAGTATTTTAAAAAATGTATTTGGGTTAATTGGCGGGGGTTCGCACCAAAAAAACTACAGGCGCAATTTACTATAAAAATTTTTATAACACAATTTGCGTACAACTTTTGGGTCTCTTTCGGCCCAAAAAACGGGGAGGGGCTACAATAAGAGTATTTAAAAAATGGAAAAATTTAAATTAAAAAAGGGGAGCCCTTTGCTCCACTTTAATTACAAAGGGGCATTTACTAAAAATATGTTTAAAAACAATTTTGGGACAACTGAGTCTCTGCCCCAAAACCCGACGCATGGACTGCAATAAAAGTATTTAAATGTTTATAAGGATTTAAAAGGGAGCCTTTGCACCACGACTTTCACTAGCAATTTACTATTTTAAAATAAAGTAAACACAATTTGCCTTTTCAAAATGAGCTCTTTTGCGCCAAACCCGACGCCCCACTGCAATAAGAGGGTTTTAAAAGTTATAAAGGGTTAATTTTGGCGGGGCCCTTTGCCCACTGAAATATAGATCAATTTAAATTAAAATATGTTTAAACCCAAATTTGCGTACAATGAGCCTTTTGGCCTCAAGCTTACCCGGGTCTGGCTGACAGTGCTGCGTGGGCCGGGACAATGACTTCAAAACCCTGCACCCTGGGCCGGGGGAGCACAGAGGGCTGGGGAGAGCGTGCGCACCGGGGGCGTGGGGGGAGTTAAGTAAACCCTTTTTTTAAATTTTTTTTAAAGGGGCCCGCCTGGGCTACCCCATTTTGGGCCCCTTTTAACACCAAAAAACCCCGCCTACCTACCTAAATGGGCCCCTTAGCTTAAACCCAAAATCCTTTGGGCCCGCCCATCTACCCATTTTGGGGCCCCCTAATTTTGCTACCCAAAACCCTGCCTTTTCTAAACCCATATTTGGGCCCCTTTTAAATACCTAAAACCCTGCCGGGCCCCTTTTTATGGGTCCCTATACCCTTCCTAAAAAAACCCGCCTTTCCCACCTGTATGGCCCCAAAAGCTACCCCAAAAATCCTGGGTTTCTTACCAAAATGGGGCCCCCTAAAAGCTACCCCCGAACTCCCACCTGCCCATCTTTTTTGGCCACCCAAAACTATCAAAACCCTGGGGCCCCCCCACCAAAAGGCCCTTATCTAAATAAACCCTGCCCCGTCCCACCATATGGGCCCCCATTTTTCCCTTCCTAAACCCCGCCTGCCTGTCCCATATGGCCCCCATAGCCTACCTAAAAACCCGTCTGCCCATTGGGGGCCCCCTTTTAGCCTATTTACCCACCTACCTAGGGGGGGCCCCACCCATAGCCTATCTACCTGGGGCCCCCCTACAGTTTTTTCCCTTTTTTCCCCCTTTTGGGCCCATCTAAACATCTTTTGGGGCCCAACAACAGCCTACTTGTACCTGGGGGTGTTTAAACCCAAACCGGGGTCCCAACTCCCGGGCCCACCTAGGGCAAACCTACCTTCCCACCTGTTTCCTTTCCTGGAAATTTAAATGGACCCTTTAAAAAGGTTTCCCCCGTGATAGAGGTCCTTTTTTACGCCTTTTCCCAAACCCATGTTTTTTACCAGTGTTGTATAGAGAGTTTCTGGAATTTGCAAATTTTTAATTTACTAAAAAATTTTTGCAAAATTTTTTGTTATATAAAACTTTAGGGTTTTTTGCTTCTGACAATGATTTTTTGCGAAACTGTTGCTTTGGGGGGGGAAAAGTCAACAATTTTAAATCTGCATGGCCCATCAAATGAGCCTTTTAAAAAGGGCCCCTAGGAAATGGGGGAGTTCTCTTTTTCTGTGACCAAATTTTTGGGTTCAAAGGGGAGTTCCCTAAAAAAACAATGGGTTCTAGTTTGGGGAAAAATTCTACTGCAGGAGGCTTGGGACGGGGGAGGCCACCTTTGAAAGGGATTTTTTTTTCACACCCCAAAAACACACTGCTTCCGTGTAAACTTTATGGAAAAGTGAAAAAAAAATTCCCCCCAATTATTAGGAAAAGAGTTTTTGGGAATTGCACAAGGGCCGGATCTTTTTGGGTGAAAATTTTCCCGATACCCGCCGGTTTCCCTTTTGTTCAAATTTTTACAAAAAAATTTTTACAACGGTAAAAGAAAATTTTTAAAGTCCCAAAAACATTAACCCCCCTTTGGAAGGATAGGTTCGGGGTCCAGAGATTAAAATTTCTTTGGGGCCAACAATTCCCAAAATCCCAAGAAATAACAAAAGACCTTGTGAAAATGCTGGTGGGAAAAAGGTTAAATTTGTGTCATTATCCCCAAATAAAACGGTAAAGTATTAAAAATGGTCTGAAAAAGGGCCCCTCTGCCAGGAAATTTCCATTACTCCCAAAAGGGAAAAATATAAAAACCAGATTAAAGTTTGCAAAAGGGCCCCAGGGGGAAAAACCCTCGGGTTTTTGGGGGGACAAACCCTTGGTCTGAAAAGAAAAATAAAAATTTGGACTGTTTTGGGCCCTAAAAGACCAAATTGGGTTTTGTTTGGAAAGGAAAAAAAGGGAAAAAGCTTGAAAAACCCCAACAACACCGTCCCAAAATGTGAAAAAATATGGGTGGCAAACATCATGTTTTTGGATTGTTTTGCTGCCAAGGGGGGACCCGGGTTTTACTTTAAAAATAATGGCCCTCATGAAAGGGAAAAAAGATTAAAGTTTGGGAAAAACTGAAGCAACATTAAACAAAACACCCCAAAAATTAAAACTTAGGCGGAAATTGGGGCTCCCCAAAAGGGCAATTTACCCGAAAGGGCCCACTGCCAAATTGGTTACAAAGGGGTTAAAAGGGTAACCAAGACAATGTTTTTTTAAAATTTGGGCCCTCACAAAGCCCGATCTCAATCTTAAAGTTTGGGCCCAAGGCATTTCTTTTTAAGAGCAATGCTACCAAATACTAATGAAATGTATGTAAACTTTTGACTTTGCAGAAGCTAATAAAAATGCCTTAAAAATTCTCTCACTATTCTGTCATTTGGCAAATATAAATAATTTTGGTAATCCTAATTGACCTAATACAGGTAAGGTTTATTCCGACTTCATTCAGATGTGAGGAAAAACATGGATATGTGTCTTTCTATATAGTGTATGTAAAACTTTTGTTTTCAATTTGTACATATATATATATATTATATATTATATATATTATATATTATATATTATATATATATTTTTTTTTTTTTTTATATATATTTTTATTAAAATTTATATATTATTTTAATATATATATATATATTTATTATATAAAAAAAATTTTCAAGGTGCTAGAACATAAAAAAAACTAAGTAAATTGGGTACTGTTGCAATGGTGTTGCCCGACAGAGTAAAACTAACATGTAATTTATACTGCAAGTGGAGCACTGTAAAGACTAAAAATAAAAAATACTACCAGCATTGCTCTATTTTCTTCATTCTGTCTCCCAAAAAATGTATTAAAAGGCGATCATAAAGTCATGTGTCCTCCAAAATGGTACTAATGAAAATATTTCCCTTATACATAACAAGCCTTTAATTGACTCCATATACAGAAAAAAACATAAACAACATATTATGTAAAAGTAGTAAAACATATAACATAAATGTATCGACCCATAAGGTAAAGTTATTTTGTCATTTATACTGCATAGTGAAAGCTGTAAAAATTAAGCCCAAAAAACAATGGCGGAATTGCTGTTTTTTTTTTTTTTTGCCCAAAACTGTGGACCCAAAATGCAGAATGCTATGCTAGATGAGTTCCCTGTGGGGTGTAGATTCCAAAACGGAAGGTTTTACCTGTTCTGGTAAATTGGGGGCTTTGCAAATGTGAAATAAAACCCACCAAATTCTGCGTTCCAAAACCCAAATAGCGCTCCCTCCCTTATACGCCTGTCGTGCACCCAAACAGCAGTATACACCCACATGTAGGGTATTGCTGAATGTGGAGGAAATTGGGTAACAAATTTCGGGGTGCTTTTTTCCGAATTCCTTGTGAAAATGAAAATATTTCACCTAAAACTGCTTATTATTGGAAACAATTTCATTTTTAATTTTCACAGCCTAATGCTAAAATATCTGTGAAACACCTGTGAGGTCAATATACTCACTAGACCCCTGGATATATTCCTGCTAGGGTACTTGATCACTATGGGGTGTGATCGTTTATTATGTTTTAGCACCTTAGGGTGCCCACAAACCTGTAATGGTGCTTAAAAATAGCCTAATGAAAATTAGGCTTGTGGTCAACCAAATAGCGCACTAGTGTTATACAGGGGAATACACCCAAATTGGGTAATCATTTGGCTTCCAAATGTTAACATTTAATGTGTTGTAGTAAAAAATGGATTATGTAGATAATTATTTTGCCATACGACTCGCACTGTAGCCCTTTATTACTCTGGTATGGTGTTTTACAGTAAAAATGTTGTATATGAAACACAGAACAAATAAATGAAGAAATTAATGTGTTAATAACAATTTATTTTTTAGTTATTCAATTTTACATTTTGGTAAAGAAACTCATCCAGTATTTGGCAGGTACACTTTCTGACATCAAACGTAGTGGCATCCTATAAGAAATGTACATAATTAAAAGGTGTTATATGTATATATCAATAATATAATAAAGTAGCTAAGAAACAGAAATAAACAAAGTGTTTCCTCCAATTAAAATTTTGCTAATTATTTTACAATGTGTTGGTTAATAAGGCTATGTCTCCACTGCACAGGATTATGACGGTATTTTCAGTGCTTTTTAGTTTTTTAAAAGCGCCGAAGATACGATCGTTCCTGCAGCCCCATAGGCGGCAATAGAAATGATGAGCTGTAGTCTCCACAGCTCATATTTTCTCCACTCGTCTTCTGGCGCGGACGTATTGTACAACATGTTGTATAATACACCGCCACTTTTAGTTTTCTTGCCGTCTTCTCATACAATTAAATTGTATGGGTGACGGCAAAAAAATTAGAAGCGACCGTATTTTTTGTACAAAGCGTGCCAAAAACCGTGGTCCTGCATCGGAAAAACAACTGCTGCTTTCGGACCGATTTTTGTCCGATGCAGTGTAGACATAGCCTAAGGATGTACAGTGAACTGTTAGTTGTTCCAAAGTCCCAAAATAATGTAAAATGAAGAATAAAGAAAATTAAGATAACAAATCCAGGTAAAGCAAATCCTTACATAAACAGTTAGAGCTGCTTGAAGCTGGAAATCACTTTCTATGGTGAAATTTTGATCTTCTTTGGTTCATGTAATTTATAGGCAATGCACCACAAATAAAGAAAGAAGTTGCTTATCCTGACACATATAAAGAACAGTACTAGACGTGTGGTAGTGCACTGTACTGTAGAGAGGTACTAACGTGTAGTCCCAATCACTGCAAGCACTTCACTACTACAGGGGTTTTACATGTAAAATACTCATGATAATTGGTTCGTCCCAGGAAAGACTGTGGTGGGCCCTATACATCTACCTACCTACAGGTGGTCTATATGACTACCTACAGGGAGTCTATATATCTACTTACAGGGGGCCTACATACATATCTAGATGGGACTTTACCTATCTAACTATCTAATTACGGGGTTGTACTTAAGTATTATGTTGGAGGTTTACTTACCTTCTATATGGTAACACAAAAGAAGACTAAAACAGTACACAAACAGAAGCACCACAGCCATTTGGGGGCACTTTTACTATTTGGGGCACTATGGATAGGCAGCTTCTACAAAGGTTAGAATTAGTGGGGAAGTGCTAGAAAAGTGAAGAGTTTAAGATGTTTGTGTGATAAATTCTGCAGGGATGAGTCGGGGCCAGAAGGAGTCGTCATGTTGGTGTGGACAAGAAGGAGAAGAAAAGAGAAAATGAACAACTCTCATCAGAGAAGAAAATGACTCATTAGAGAAGACCTCTCTTGTGAGTCCCTGGATGTAACTTTACTGTAATTACTTACATGTGTGCAGAGCTCCTGTGTACAACAGGTATCTACCATTATATGGCCACTGTATGGCGGTAATATTGGTAATGGTTTATATTCAGTAATGGTATGATGTATTGGTCAGTAACTATGTGGACTGTTCAGTCATGATATGGTGGTATTATTTAGACTAAAAAAACGAGTTTGGTCTGCACATCCAAAAAGATTTTTTTTTAGAAAAATAAGCATAGGAGCACACTGGTGTATCAGTACAATACAAACACAATACAATATCAGAAGCACTCTACTAGCACTAAAAAACAGTTTGCACTCCATCCATCTGCACAGCCTTTTTAAATGATTATAGAGCAGTAAGTGGCTGGAATCTTCTCTACCAAGAGAGGTAACATACATAGTAGGTTCCCATCTGTATTGAGGTCACCTTGATGGCAGATGAGTTTTTACAATTTTGATCAAAAATGTGCACTAAGAACTTTGTTTTTACATATTTAAAAGCAGCAGAAATGCTTTTCCCAAAAATTCCTATGTTCCCTTTGACTGTTTTTAGTGCTAGTAGAGTGCTGCTGATATTGTATTGTGTTTATTTAGCCACTATGTTATAATGATATGTGGTCATGATGTAGTAGCATTATTCAGTCGTGATGTGGTGATGATATGTGGTGGTATTTTTCATTCACTTTGTGGTGGCGATATGTGGTCATGATGTGGTGGCATTATTCAGTCACTATGTGGTGATGATATATTGTGAAATTTTTCAGTCACTATGTGGTAGTGATCTGTGGTCATGATGTGCATTTGGTCTTAGTGGAATATTTCTTAATATTGGCCTTGGGATGCTGGTTTTGTGTAGCAGTGTTTTTTTGTAACTATATGACTATTATTTAGTGGTTATATACTTAGAACTTTGTGTTATAGTTTTTTGTATATTTTTATTTATATATTTATTTTATTTATATAGAATTAATTCCTCTGGTGGGCCCCCTTGGCATCCCCCAAATGGCTGGGGCCCAAAACTAACATACCACTTTCCCCTACCTCCACCACTGGTCTTCCTGCATCTGGACCTTAATCTTCCCAGCTCAATGTGTGCAAGCTCTAACATAGACTACTCACAATCTGTTAGGGATATTTGTCTTTCAGTTGTTCGGGTATTTGTGGAAAACTTAAAAATTTCAGTGATATTTTCTCCTGAAAGTCAGCCATTTAAGTTGTAGCATGTAATGTTAATTTTCTCATCTCAAACAATTTAATGAAACAAAAGCCAATAATAATGGAGGGTATACACCATCACAAATGTCACTGCCTCGGTAACATGTCATGTGGCCTTGAGCATCAATTACAGCTTGACAATGACGTCTCATGCTGTTCATATATTGCGTTATTGACAACTGTGGCATGGCATCCTACTCTTCTTGAAGGGCGCCCCTCATGTCATTGAGGTTCAAGAGAACAGAGTAACGAGCTTCTACACAGCGACTCAGCTGAACCCACAGGTTTTCTAGGGGGTTAAGGTCTGGAAAAAGTGCAGGCCACTCCAATTGAAGTGCCCAAGTCTCCAAAAGCCATTCCCTAGCGATGCCACCTCGATGAGCTGGAGCGTTGCTGTCCATAAAGATGAAATTAGCCCTGTGTTGTTCATACAGAGGCCCAATGACACTGTACAAATAATAAAGTGTAGGGCAGTTTTGTATTGACTAGACACACCTGTCCACACTGTAACACCCCCATCACCAAAGAGTCATCTGATGACAACAGTGGCTGATGTATAGCTCTCTCCTTGGCATCTCCAGCATCAATAGCGGCCATCATTTCTGCTCCAAGTGAATTGACTTTCATCACTGAACAGCACTGAAGACCACTGGTTCCTCGTCCAGTGCTCCCTGGCCCATATAAGACGATGATGCCTTTGTCTGGTCGTGTGGTTAGGGATCCTTGCCAGTCATCTAGCACGCAGACCACGCTGATGTAAATGATTAGGAATGGTTTGATTACACTTGGTTGCCTTTCACTTGCCTGTAGTTGTGTGGCAATCATCATCCAGTTCTGCATGGCAATGTTTACAATGAAGCTGTCATCAGTTGGTGATGTAGATAAAGGACGTCCAGTCTGTGAAACTCTAAGCTCAGTGCTAAGCTTTCATCTGAGAGCATCCTTCTTGAAGCCTCACAATGGTGAGGTACTGTTTGATCAAATGTAAAGGTTTTGTCTTGATCTCATGAACAGTTTAAATCCCAATTCCAAATTTGATCCCCGAAAATGTATTGGGTGATTTAAGGGATCATACACCTGTTTGTGAATTTTCGCTTTAAAGGGGTTGTCCCACTACCAGGATTCTTTTTAATCTAAGATCTTGCAAAAACAAGTCCATTTATGTGTCCATTAACAGTGTCCTACCTATTCTTAGATATTCCCTCTCTGTATGGGCTGCATCAACTCCTCAGGTCACTATAGCTACAAGACCTTTTGATCTTCCAGATAGTGCTCCAGCAACTGGTCGCTATAGCTACAGACCTGTCACTGCAGAAACAGTAGAATCTGAGTAAACGCCCCTGAATTCAAAAATGATACTGAGAAAACAAGACTGTGGTAAGATGAATCAATGTAGTGAGACAAGCCCTTTAAGCTCCTTGTTAGAGATCAGCCAGTTGTGCAATAAGTCCTGAATCATTGAACAGTTGGACATGTGCATTCTAAAGTTAAGTGATAGTCTCTTTTAGTCATTTAAAAGAAATTTTATGTTCATCCTGAAATTTCAAGCAAAAGACAAATATCCTTAACTTTTTGTGAGGAGTGTATGTCCTCCCAGATCTGAGCACTCACTTCCCTTCCCCTCCTGTAACTCCTAGTGCTGGAATGGAGCATGCCTGACAGAAAGCTAAAACTGAATTACAGATCCTATCCCTTTCCACAAAGCTATAAAGTTCACATTTTGAAACAGTTATTGATGGTTGTGATTGTGTGGGAAACTACTGAAAAGTTTTAATGGCTATACATACTATATATTGAGGATTTTTACTTTGTACCACATACTTTCAATAGGAGTTTTTTTTTTCTACTGGAATATTCCTTTAATATATACATTTGTGATAGGGTCAGGACAACCACCTACACATTAGATAATTGGCAAATCTCTTTGACTGTGTATAGGCCTCTTAATACTGAATAATACAGGTCCATAACTACCCAACAGACATCATTGTAAGCATTACTTAACATGCTAAAAGGTAAGGTTCAGTATTTTGCATTTTCTTTTTGCTTCACATCTTAAAGGAAAGGGTTATTGAAAACTTGACAAACTCAACCTCCCTCCCTCGAGGCACCCATGCACATCATAGAAACGATCCCCTATTATCCAGAGGAGAAGTGGGCAGACAAATAAGCTCTTTCTCTGCTGGACCTGGGCTGATCATTCATTTTAATGTAATATTTTATCATATGACATATATTGGAACAAATTCACTTCTAGATGCGTTCATTATAATATAGTTTCATAATATTGACATGTTGAAGAATTCCTAGAGGATCACAGGGTCAACCGTAACCATTGGACACACAGGTAACTGCCTGGGGCCCACAGGAATATGGGCCCTCAGGTAGTGAATGTATGTCCCAGAAGCCCAGTCATATACACTACATCCTTGGTCCTGTGTTGGTTTGGTTTCCTACCCCTGCCAATTAATCTTGTAACTGCAGGCTGCCTACAATATGTAGCAAGGTTCCCAACATAAGCCTGTGTAATGATATTTTATGGCTCGTTGGGGATGATACAAGTATGGCCTCATGTGGGTCAATGTTGGGCCTATCTGAGGTATGTTCCCTGGTGTAATTTCATGATTGGGCAGGACCCAATGTACTGCTATGCCTGGGGTCCAAAGAGCCGTTAAGAAGGCCCTAGTAGGTTTGTTTTGGCAGATGATTTACTTTTATTATTAAGCTTTCATCCATATGTATTTGTTTGTTTTTTTTTCCAACTCTATTGTTTGCTACATAAAAAGTTGAAAACTTTATAAATAGCAACATATAGACCATAGGTCATGAATATTAGACCTACATTAGACTGTTAGGTGACTTTCATGTTACGGATGGGGGCTCCACACTTTAACCACACAAACAAATTGACAAATGTATCTTTGTGTCAGGTGCCCACATCAAGGACCACGAGTATTTCTCTAAGTTGTGAGTATGTTTGAGTGATTTTTATCGACAAAGTTGAAATCGGCAAGGTTTATATGGTGACGAAATTTCCCAGATCATGCGATAATATTAAGGTTAAACCTGTGCATCATCTAGTTAAGATCGCCCTTTTTCGCGCTTCCTGAATTTTGCGGCCAGCAAATGAAAAAAAAGATTACAGAATCGAGCAGAGGTTGAATGAGTGTGCGACGTCATGACTGGAGATGTGTATGGTTGCGATAGAGTGGCTGGAAAAAATCAACATGACCACGTTTTAACATAGAACAGCGTTTCCTGTTCAGCCTCAGGTCTCTCAGCGTCTCATAGGGATAGGCCTGCGCTCAGGCCGTGGCCAACAGCTCAGCGAATTAGTCTTAATTCAGCACAGAGAAACCTCTACTAGTAGCTGTGATCCTTCCATTTAGTAGATTAGAGATTTTGAACATTTTATGGTAGTTAGCTAGAAGAATTTTAAAGCATCATCTACCACTGTAAATTCCAACGGCGGTGGATCGGGGGGGGGGGGGGGGGGGAGGGGGGCCCCGGCGCGCGAACACAGACAAGCTCTAACTATAAAAAACACTAGATAAAGTATCATTTCACCAAGACTTAGTGAAGACATATATGGTAAATCTATCCTTGTATTATAACAGTTTGCTATGAAATATTTCCTGATATTGGCAGCCTGAACTTATATTGATAAACACTCATTTCCTAGTAACTGCAGGTCTCTTGTTAGCTGCAAACTCACTTTTATTATCAGTAAAACATTTCAAGATAGGTTTTCAAGTATTAACCCCATTACACCTGTGACTGTTGAAATATCCCACACCTAGCACTTAAATTACAAACAGCAATCTTGTAGTCAGCACAGTTTTTGTTGCACAAAAATACCGAATATCGAACGAAAACTCAAAACAGATACGTGTTTTTTTTGAACTTTTGCGCACCCACGCACTGGTTCATTGACGCGCATCTATGTAAATCTTAAAACAGCAATTCTATATTTCACCACAGGTGAATTGAAAGGTGCAAAAAATACGTTTATTATATCAAAACATAACAGTTTACGAGTTTTTTTGACTTAGCGCACCAGCCTGTTCATTGCCGCAGAGTCTACCTAAATCTTAAAACACAATCTATATTCACCACAGGTGAATTGAAAAGCTGCAAAAAATACCGTTTTTTATACAAAAATAACAGTTACGTGTTTTTTGACTTTGTGCGCACCCAGCAATGTTTCAATTGAAGCAGCATCTACGTAAATCTTAAAACAGCAATTCAATTATTCACCACAGTGAATTGAAAGGTGCAAAAATACCGTTTATTATATCAAAAACAAACAGTTACGTTGTGTTTTTTTTGACTTTTGCGCACCCAGCACTGTTCATTGACGCGCTGCATCTACGTAAATCTAAAAACAGCAATTCTATATTCACCACAGTTGAATTGGAAAGGGCAAAAATAACCGTTTATTATATCATATCATAAAATTTACGTGTTTTTTTGACTTTTGCGCACCCAGCACTGTTCTTGACGCAGCAACTACGTAAATCTTAAAAACAGCAATTCTATATTCACACACAGGTGAAATTGAAAAAAGGTGCAAAAAAAAATACCGTTTATTATATCAAACTTAACAAGTTTACGTGGTTTTTGACTTTTCAGCACCCATAACTGTTCATAGACTCAGCATCTACGTAAATCATAAAACAGCAATAATATATTCTCCACAGGTGAATTTGAAAGCGTGCAAAAATACCCGTTTATTATAATATCAAACATAAAGATACGATGTTTTGTGACTTTTGCGCACCCAGCACTGTTCATCTGACGCACATCTACTTAAGTCTAAAACAAAGCACTTCTATATTCACCACAGGTGAATGTGAAAGGTGCAAAAAATATACCGTTTATTATATCAAGCAAAAACATAACAGTTTAATGTTTTTTGACTTTTGCGCATCCAGCAACTGTTTCATTGACGCACATCTACAGAAAATCTTAAAACAGCAAATTCTATATTCACCACAGGTGAATTGAAAGTGCAAAAATACCATTTATTATATCACAACATTAACAGATTACGCGCTTTTTTGACTTTTGCGCACCTCACACTGTTCATCTGATGCAGCATCTTACGTAAATCTAAAACAGCAATTCTATCTCACCCACAGGTGAATTGAAAAGTGCAAAAATACAGTTTATTATATATATCAAAACATAACAGTTACGGTTTTTTGACTTATGCCACCAGCCTGTTCATTGACGCAGCATCTACGTAAATCTTAAAACACAATTCTATCTTCACCACAGGTGAATTGAAAAGGTGCAAAAAATACCCGTTATTATATCAAAACATAACATTACGTGTTTTTTTGTGACTTTTGCGCACCCAGCACTGTTCATCTGACGCAGCATCTACGTACCTCTTAAAACAGCAATCCTATATCACCACATGTGGAATTGAAAGGTGCAAAAAATACCGTTTATTTAATCAAAACTAAAACAGTTACGGTGTTTTTTTACTTTTTGCGCAAGCCAAGCACTGTTCATTGATGCAGCAACTCTATCAAAATCTTAAAACACAATTCTATATCACCCACAGGTGAATTGAAAGGTGCAAAAAATAACAGTTTAATTATATCAAAACATACAGTTAACGTGTTTTTTGACTTTTGCGCACACCATCCCTGTTCATTGACGCAGCATCTACTAAATCTTAAACAGCAATTCTTATTCACCAAGGTGAATTGAAAGGTGCAAAAAATAACCGTTTATTATATCAAAACATAACAGTTACGATGTTTTTTTGACTTTTGCGCACTCAGCACTGTTTCATTGATGCAGCAATCTACCGTAAAATCTTAAAACAGCAATTCTAATAATTCACCACAGGTGAATTTAAAGGTGAAAAAAATACCTTTTATTATATCAAAACATAACATTTCCGTTTTTTTTTGACTTTTGCGCACTCCACACTGTTCGATCTGAGACGCAGCATCTACGTAAATCTTAAAACCGCAATTCCTATATTCACCACAGGTGGAATATGAAAGTGCAAAAAAAAGACCGTTATTATAGTCAAAACAAAACATTACGTGTTTAATTTGACATTTCTTTTTTTTTATATTTTTTTTTTATTTGCGCACCCCAGCAACAGTTCATAAGACTGCAGCATCTACGTAAATCTTGAAAACAGCAAGTTCTATATTCACCACAGGTGATTGAAAGTCAAATAATAACGTTTATTCTACCAAAACATAACAATTACGTGTTTTTTGGACTTTTGCCCAGACCAGAGTTGTTGATAGACACCCTTGCGTTAAATTTGAATCCAGCAATCTGTTGTTTTGATTAGAGGGATTTGAGAATAGCGTGATTTCCGTCTTTTAAAAGAGACTATCCAAAACTATTCCAAACCTTCTCAAATTTTTATATTTCGGAAACATGGAGTGAAAATGCAGGAGGTAAGCGAGCAAAGAGGGGGTAGCACATGAGTAGAGGTACCGGAAAGGTGCTCCTTCTCAGCGGGGAGACAACATCGCATGCCAGCGGCACGACTGTTTGCATGACCGTCCAGGCCCTGTCATCGCTGGTCAGGCCGCTGTGAATCTAAAGTAACGAACATCGGTCGCCAATCGCTTCCTGTGGTTAATGCAACCTGCATCTAGCAGTCTTACCCTCGTGCCTCGCAGTCACGGCCTACAAATGTCTCATCAGCATCATCACATCCGTCCCAACATGAAGCAGCCAAATGTCAACTCGTGTAACCCCACCACTGGTGGATATCCATTGTCTGAAGACCTCTTTGATGACAAATATGCGATTGGTCAGAAGCATGTAAAAGATCAAGAGGTATGATTTAGTCTGCTCTGAACGCCCAGTTTTACTGATGCCATCAGATGAGGTGAAGGAAGCCGTCATCGCAATAAATCCCTGGGCGGTCGGCAACGCCTTGCAAGTGCCCTTGGCCTTTTGTAGCCCGCAGCTTCCTGGATGCAGAAAGTCAGGACGACCCAAGTCACCAGTGTTGATGATGATGCAGATTGACGGACATGCGATCCATCCTGGTCTTTTCCGCAGAATTTGCTTGCGAGCGCTTCATCCATGTACGAGGAGGAAACGATGGGGTAGTGTCAATAACGGTCCCGCACAAAAAGGAGAGGCGGTCGCAGAAGTCCGCTGATATGATTCCGCCAGCCACGGTCAGCGCAAACCCGCTCCTGCTTATCGCCGTCAAAAAGTCCAGGACCTCTCAAGCCTGGGCCATTTTTGAGCAAGCCCTATGATTCACCCACGATGTCATATGCCGCCTTTGCCGTAAACGCATAAGTAAGCAAGAACCTTAAGTGGTTAAAACCACCACCAACATGTCTAGTCACAGCAGCGAATGCCATTATTGAAATGGAGGAACACTTGCCAAAAAAAAAAAACAAAAAAGCCAGACTGACCCGGGGCCTCCAACCACTGTCACACCCTCTGACTCCGCCTCCTCCTCCCCCCACCACCAAGCGTCATCCTCACCTTGCCCATAGACTCTCAGAGTCATGATCAGGATCAGCCTCCGCTTCAGCCTCCACCGTCGCCCGAGTACCACCAGCACCACCAAGAGAGACCCCCCCCCCCCCCCCCCATACCTAAAACCCCTTTCTCCTTCCGCAGTTTGAACGACATGCACGCCGTACAGCGGCCAGTTCTAGCAGCCAAGCTTCTGTCTCCAGTAGGAGCAGAAGAAAAACACTTTAAACCTAAACCATCCCAAAGCCAAAAGCCTGTATGTCGCATTGCCAGGCTTTTGGCCTTTGAAATGTTGGCCTTTTTCCGTCTGTGGACACAAGGGTTCCGCCACGTCTGGCCCTCCGCTGCCCCCAAAAAACCATATATGCCGAGCAGTGCATTTCTTTGCCAGAAAAGCTGGTCCCTCAGCCCTGGCCAGCCACGTGGCATCTTAAAATTTACAAGCGCGTTGTCTGATCTGTGTCCGGAAAAGTCCACTCACCCACCGACACAAATGGACAGTACGCTCGGCCAAGGCCGCTCATATCTCAGTGACAGCTCACTGGTGAGCTTGGTTGATGTCTCAGGGGGTGACGGTGGCTCTCAGGCTCGGCGCACGCTCCTTCAAAACCGCAGGATGGTGCAGGGGGTCACTTTCCCCAGGTCCCTGTGCATCACTGCCCAAGACCCAGGCGTGTTGAAATTAATCTGCCTTGGAGACCGTCCACACACAAGTCAGGAGCTGTGACGGCTCTAAGCAACGAGACCGAAGCGCTTGGCTGGGTGACAAGAACCGTGTGCATGAAGGTGGTGAGGCATAATTGCGAAACTTGCTGGCCGCCCTTAAGATCGTAAGCTGAGCACATCCCATTGCCTGGCAACATGTCATGAACCTTGTCGTCCAAAATTTCTAAAGAAGCTACCCGGGTCTGACTGCCTGCTGAAGAAGTGCTCGAGGTCTGATTCGCACTTCCTCCCGCCGTTCGCCACACCTGCTTCGTCCCGCCTGCTGCGTTCAGCGTCAGCTACGCTCGCCCGTCAACCTCTCATTGTTGACGTGCAACACGCTGGAATCCATCCTCTACTGCTCCCAGCGAATTGTGGCAGCAAGCGCAATGCCATTACGCAGTACGAAGTGACACATGGCCTGACAAGCAGCGACGGACCTCGGGTGTTGAACCACCGAAGTGGAGACAGGTAAAGAGCTCTCACCATCCTTCCAGTTTTGAAGAAGCCACCAAAAGTGGTCAGTGCGGACAATGCCCTTGTCAGCATGAGCATTGTGGTGATCTAGTTCTGTAACGATCGTTGTACCTCTGAAACAACAGGTCCCAGCCGCCAGCGACGGAGGAGAACGACACAGATTCGACATACGAGCCTTTCTCTCCGTCGAAATGCCACAAGGCCCGACAGTTTCACAATTTCACATCGGTCTTCATTAGGCAGTGGTTCGGGGTCCAGAGCAGTGCAAGGTAGGCGCACAGCTCTCAGGGTGGCATCATCTCAGGCAAGTTCATGGCTGTGTTGAAGCTGTGCCGAGGCACGGAGGAGGAGGCGAGAGAGTATTCCTAGACACCGATGTTACCGACGTCCCTGCCTTGAAAAGAAGGTTGGCGCGAATTTTGAGGCGGAGGAGGAAGATGAGAAGATCATTTGCTAATGCCCCTCGATCCCAGAGGCTTGGGAAATCAACGGCTCCCGATCTCACAAGAGTGCATGGATGCTACCATTTCTTTCCTCCAACCTGAATCCATACGCAATAAGGCATCAAAATGAACAACATTACTGGGTGCCACCCTCCTGGATCCCCGGTACAAAACAAAAATCAGACACTTCCTTTCCACCCACCCAAATAGAGAGTAAAAATGCAGGAAAATTGGAGACCATGCTGATTGATCAACTAGAGACATCTGTTTGCGTCCTTCACGTTCCCCAATATGTCACGGTGGGACCACAACATCAGACGACTGACCAAGCAGTAGAGTGCAAGTAGGCGTAGCAGCAGCAGCAGGCAAGGAGGCAAGAAGCCTAAAGGGTGACCTCTGCAATCTTTGTTTACCAACTACCAATGCATGCAATGCAGGGCCACACCTCCAACACACAGAGAACAGCTTAAGATCATGGTGCAACGACAACTTCATCTCAACACCGATGTTTTGCATTGTTCCCGGAGCCCATAGACTTCAGGTTATCCCAAAAATGGACGAATGGCCCGACTGGCTCGTCACGCCATATAGGTGTTTGGTCCCTGCCCAGTCGCCACGTCATATCTGAGCGACCTTTCAGCACAGCTGGAGGAGCATTACAGACAACCATCCCGGCTTTCCACAGATAATTTGGAATCGTTGACTTTCCATCAAGATAAATCAGCATGGAACTCTGATGATGTTGTGCCCAATTGCCAGGTCACCGATTAGTTGCCAAGTCTACTTCACATTCCTTTTCAAACCGAAATGCCTCTTTAAAACTTATTTAAAATGAATCATTTCTTACTGCAATTTTTATTCTCTTTTTTTCCCAACAGTTCATTTTGTGTTTTGCTGTGAGGAACTGTAAAAACAGAAAGGGGTTTCATAACAACACCGTATTCCATTTTACTCACTTTATCTAAGAAGTTTTCCATTGTAAAAGTTTTTGAGGTCATTTGCGTGAGATCAGCAATAATCAGGTCCTTTGGAACAGAAATTGCTTCAAGTGGCATTTTCTCCCCTCACAATTTTTAATAGTGGCTGAAATCATATTTAAAATTTTTTTTGGGGTCATGTTGCTTGAATACAGCAAAAATTAGGTCCTTTTGGAAAGAAATTGGGTTTCTAATGGCATTTTCTCCTCACAATTTTTAAAGTGGCTGAGAACATTTTATATTTTTTGGGGTCTTTAGTTTGGAATCAGCAAAAATAAAGGTCCTTTTAAAAAATGTTTTAAGTGGCATTTTCCCTCACAATTTTTAAAAGGGGCTAAGGGGGTATTTTTTAATTTTTTTTGGGGCATTGCTTTTGAAATGCAGCATACTACAGTCCTTTTTAAAAAAAAAGTGTTTCAACAGACATTTTTCTTACAATTGACCAAAGTGCTCAAGGCTCTTAATTTTTTTGGGGGCATTTTGCGTGACATGCAGCTATACTACGGCCAATTCTAAAAAATTTTTTTTCTAACAGACATTTTTCTTCAAAATTTTGCCAAAGGGGCTCAAGGGTAGTTTGAAGGGGATTTTGCTGTAATGCCATAACCAATCTTGTTTTTTTGCAAGATCTTTAACATACTATCAACCCGAATTGAAAAACCCCCCTTTTAAAAAAAGAAAAAAAAAAAAACAAAAACGGTGGGGTTCCATCCTATTTTTAAAAAAGGTTTTCTAAAAATTAAAGACTAAAAAACTTGCATGTACAAAATAGCTTAAAAAAAATTTCCCCTGAATTGTACAAGGGAGGTACAGAAAACTTGACCAATGTAGGTTATTCAGAGAAAATGGAGTATGGACACACAGAGAACAAAGTACAGAGACCTTTTCCCCACACGTTGAGTTAAAATGAGAAAAAGAATCCAAAAATAAAGGGCACCTGGTGTAAAAGGACGTTAAACCCCCAGATTTTTCCCAATGAACCATTGGTCCACCTCAAAAGGGGGGGCAACGCCCACCCAGGTATTACTGTTACAAGGAAGGCCCGGATTCTCACACTTCCGCTTCCCACTCTGCTTCACACGACGTTTTCGTTGCTGCGCATCAGGGCATTTTAACCTGCGTGTTAATAATGACGGGCGCCCCCTGGGCTTTTTAACCCCGCACCCACTGTAACCCGGCCCTGGGTCATCTTGGGGG